>CAUYLG010046088.1:0-47238 GCA_963573385.1 Cacajao melanocephalus | reverse complement strand
TCAGGAGCTCTTGTAAGGCAGGCCTGGTGGTGATGAAATCTCTCAGCAATTGCTTGTTCATAAAGGATTTTATTTCTCCTTCGCTTATGAAGCTTAGTTTGGCTGGATATGAAATTCTAGGTTGAAAGTTCTTTTCTTTAAGGATGTTGAATATTGGCTGTCACTCTCTTCTGGCTTGTAGGGTGTCTGCCGAGAGACCTGCTGCGAGTCTGATGGGCTTCCCTTTGTGGGTAACCTGACCTTTCTCTCTGGCTGCCCTTAGCATTTTTTCCTTCATTTCAGCCCTGGTGAATCTGATGATTATGTGCCTTGGGGTTGCTCTTCTTGAGGAATATCTTTATGGTGTTCTCTGTATTTCCTGGACTTGAATATTGGCCTGCCTTGCTAGGTCGGGGAAGTTCTCCTGGATAATATCCTGAAGAGTATTTTCCAGCTTGGATTCATTCTCTCCATCACATTCAGGTATACCTATCAAACGTAGATTAGGTCTTTTCACATAATCCCATATTTCTTGGAGGCTTTGTTCATTTCTTTTCACTCCTTTTCCTAATCTTGTCTTCTCGTTTTATTTCATTGAGTTGATCTTCAATCTCTGATATCCTTTCTTCTGCTTGGTCAATTCGGCTATTGAAACTTGTGTATGCTTTGCGAAGTTCTTGTGTTGTGTTTTCCAGCTCCATCAATTCATTTATATTCTTCTCTAAGCTGTTTATTCTCATTAGCATTCCGTCAAACCTTTTTTCGAGGTTCTTAGTCCAGCTTAAACAGCTGTGCTGGAAACTCGTGGCGCTTTTCAGCATCGGAATCTCCTGGTCTATGGTTAACACCCCCCATGGACACCAAGGAAGGAGAACTGTCCAGACCCCAGGAACAACTAGTGCCTGAAGAATATCTTAGTTTATATTGTTATTGCTCAGCTGTTTCCTTTATATAATTCTTGATGTAAAATCATATATTAGTTTATAGAATTAGTGCTTGAAGTGCAACTTACTGCTTACATATATCTAGCATACTTAGTTCTATATAATCTTTCTATATAATCATATAGGTATTGTAGTTGGAGCTGTACTGACACATTTAGTGCTGATTTATATAATCCTATATAACCATGTAGTAGTTTGTAGTAGGAGGAATGCCTAGAGCAGTCATAGAACAGAAGTAGTACATGGGAAAACAGCCAGACCAGGATGAGAACCAAGGATCCAGGCGGTGGCATCCCTGCCTGAAAGGGCATATGCTGTATGGCAGACTTGGAGCAAGTGCCTCTCCTCCTGATAAAGGAGTTGTAGTACCTTGCATCCAGTTCCTGTGGAAAGTAGGCCTCAGGCCTGAGATCCTAGAAGTAACCGAGGGAGAAGAACCCCTCTGGTGTGACCAGTCATAGCGGCTGTACACCCTGTCAGTCTTTTCTGTCTTCTGTGCTAGCTCAAAGAATCCTCCCATAAATATCTTAAGAGAAGAGCACAAGTCTGTCAGCTCCCACTGCGTTAAGCTTACAGTATCCTTCTATTAGAAATCCTTTGAAGTTTCTAGCCCCCAGATAAGAAGTGTTGCGCACGACACCTGTAGCACACAGCCCACCTCCTTGCCTTGGTGACCTAATGGGGGTGGACCCCTTTTCTGTACACGACCCTCTACTACTGCACACAGCACAGCCCCCTGCTGCACACGGCCCACCTCTCTATCCAAGTGACGTAATGGGGAGGTCCCCTCGCTTGTAACTCAAGTGATTATGTATGCCCTATTACTAAGCCTATAGATGATGACCTCACGACCCTGCCCCCTGCTTGTACCTAACAAATACAGATGCTCTTTGGCATTTGAGGGCCACCGCTGATCTCCGCTCACAGGTGGTGTGGCCCCCCGAATCCAGATGCTCTTCACCAGTTCTTCAGTGTCCTGTCTCTTTACCTCTTGGATCCTGCACCTCAACACAACATAAGGGACACCTCACAACCCTGTGGGGGCCTCCACAGCCCTACATCTGGCACCCAACCTGTGGGTGCCCTACACTGGTCTGTGGACAGTAAAAACTTGTTTGGAAATGCGGTGATCACTCACCCTCTCTGTTGTTCTCCCTGGGAACTGTACTCCAGAGCTGTTCCGATTTGGCCATCTTCTCTCTGGAGACATTTATCTTCAGGATTTAAAAAAACACACACACACTCTGCTTTCAGTGTCATTTATATTTCATTATTCCTATTCTCTGTTTCCTTAGGTTTCTCTTTTATTTTAGAGGCATTTATTTTTCAAATATCTGGTAATCCTTGGCTATAGATTCATAGCTTAAAGCAAGAGGCTATCTAGTTTAGTCTATCTACTGAAAATCAGTTTCAATTTCAATTGAGTTTAATAAATAAACTTTTTGAGGCTCGCTTTATAAAATATCTAATTCTAAGCATTTATAAGGTTATGAAAAGGAATAAAACAAAGCTTTCAAGAAGTTTATAACCCTAATACAGTAGTCTTATTAGTGTCTTCTCATGCTGCTAATAAAGACGTATCCAAGACTGGATAATTTATAAAGAAAAAGAGGTTTAATGGACTCACAGTTCCACACGGCTGGAGAGGCCTCACAACCATGGCAGAATGCAAGGAGGAGCAAAGGCATGTCTTACCTGGCAGCAGGCAAGAGAGCTTGTGTAGGGGAACTCCCCTTAAAAAAACCATGAGATCTTTTGAGACTTATTATTACCAGAACAGCCTGGGAAAAACCCACCCCCATGATTCAATTATCTCCCACCAGGTCCCTCCCACACACATGTGGAATTACGGAAGCTACAATTCAAGATGAGATTTGGGTGGGACACAGCCAAACCATATCAGTAGTAATGTTTTTTTTCTCTCTCAATCCTTATATTGTTTATTTCTTTGCTTGTTTTTATTGCACTAGATAGGCTTCCTGATAAAACGCTACATAGAAGCAGTGACAGGGATTTTATTGAATCTGTAGATGAATTTAAGGAGTATTGCCATCTTAATAACATTAAGTCTTCTGATCCATAAATGTGAGATTTTTATCATTTAAATCTTCTTTATTTTTTTCACAATGTTTTATAGATTTCAGATTATAAGTTTTCCACTTAGTAAAATTTATTCTTTTTGATGCTATTGTAAATGAAATTTTCTTAATTTCATTTTCAATTGTTTATTGCGAGTGTATACAAATAAAATTCACTTTTATATACTGATCTTCTCTCCAGCAACCTCGATAAACTAATTTATTAGTACTAGTATTTTGTTTGTGTGGACTTCTTAGGAATTTCTTTATACAAGATCATGCCATTTCCAGTAGATAGAATTTTAATTATTTCTTTCCAAACTTGATGGTTTTATTTCTTTTTCTTGCTTTATTGCCCTGGCTAGAACCTTTAGAACAATACAGAATAAATGCTGTAAGTACAGACATTCTTGTCTTGTTCCTGTTATTAGTGGGGAAGACTTCTGCTATTAAGAATGATATTAGCTGTGAATTTTTTGTAGATGCCCTTCAGCAAGTTCTCTTCTATTTCTAGTATTTTCAGTGTTATTTTTTGGACTTTATCATAAAAGTGCATAAAATCTTTTCAAATACTTTTTCTGCATTTATTAAGATAATGGTGATTTTGTTTTTTTGTTTAGTTGCTATGGCATACTACATTACTTGACTTTCAGATATTATTAAGCTGGTGCAAAGGTAATTGCGATTTAATTAAACAACCATGGATACCTGGAGTATATCCCACTTGATCATGATATATCATTATTTTTATACATTGCTGAATTTAGTTGCCTGGGATTTTGTAGAAGATTTTTATGTCCATATTCGTAAGAGACATTGGTTTATAGTTTTCTTGTGATGTTCTTGTGTGGTTTGGTATCAAGATAATATTGGCTTCATAGAATGAATTGGAAGGTGTTTCCTCTTCTATTTCGGGGGTAAAGTTTGTGAAGAATGCATCTTAATTCATCTTTAAATGTTTAGAAGAATTTACTAGTGAAGACATCTGGCATGGGCTTTTCTTTGCAGGTAGTTTTTTGATTACTAATTCAATCTGTTTACTTGTTATAGGTCAATTAATGTCTATTTCTTCTTGAGTCAGTTTCAGGAGTTTGTGTTTTTTAGAATATTTTCTATTTTATCTAAGTTATCTAATTTATTGGTATACAATTGTTCATAGTATTCTTTATAATCTTTTTATTTCTATGAGGTTGGTCGTAATATCTGCTTTTTATTTCTAGTTTTAGTGACTTAATATTGTCTTTTTTTTTCTTGGTCAATCTAGCTAAATGTTTGTCAGTTTATTGAACTTTTCAAAGAACCAGCTTTCAGTTTCATTGCTTTTTCCTATTGCTTTTTAATTCTCTATTTAGTTGATTTCCAGTGTAATCATTACTATTTCCTCTTTCTGCTTGGTTTGGGTTTGGTTTGCTCTACTTTATTCTATGTTTTAAAGTAGAAGATCAGATTATTGATTTATGATCTTTTTCTACTGTAGGCGTTTACAGCTATACATTTTCTTCTGAGCATTGCTTTAACTCCATCTCATATGTTTTAAATATGTTGTATGTTCATTTTTGTTCACATTGAAGTATTTTCTACTCTCCCTTTTGATTTTTTCTTCAATTCAGAAGTGTGTTTTTTAATTTCTGCACATTTGCATGTTTTCCAACTTTTTTCTGTTATTGATTTCTAATTTAATTTCACTGTGGTTGAAGAATGTACTTTGTATTATATCACTGCTTTTAGATGTGGTCAAGTTTGTTTTGTTGCCCAGCATATGTTCTATTCTGGAGAATGTTCCATGTGCACTTGAGAAGAATGTGCTGTTGTTGTTGGACAGAGTGCTCCAAGATGTCTGTTAGGTTAAGTTTGTTTACAGTTGTCCCAGTGTTCTAATTCCTTGTTCACCTAGTTCTATTCACTACTGAAAGGGGGATATTGAAATTTCTGGCTATTGTCAAATTGTCAATTTCTTTATTTCTGCTGATAGTTTTTGCTTTGGGTATTCTGATGCTCAATTGTTCGGTGCATAATAATTTATAATTGTCATATCTTTCTGATGGATTGATCCCTTTATCCATATAAAATGTCCTTCTTTATCTCTAATTTTTTTTTGTTTAAAAGTCTATTTTTTTCTGATGGTATAGCCACTCCACTTTTTATGGTTGGTGTGTATAATAAATATATTTTGTCATCTTTTGACTTTCAATCTATTTTTATCTTTGAATATAAACTGTGTCTCTTGTAGACAGCATATAGTTAGATCTTGTTTTTTATCCATTCTGACAATCTCTGTTTTGTTATTGGGAAGTTTAATCTGTTCACATTTAATATTATTATTAAATAGCTTATTTAATGATACTATTACATATATTACAGATAATTGTACATATATCTAATCTCATGAATAAATAATTATTTGATGATATAGTTGGGCTTATGATGTGATATGATATAGTTAATATGGTTGGATTCATGTCTGCCATTTTGTTTTTTGGTTTTTGTATGTTTCTTTCTCTTTTTTTTTAATCCTCTGGTCCTCCTGTACTGCCTTTTTTTTTTTTTTTTTGCATTAAGTGAATATGTTCTAATGAAGCATTTAAGTTTCTTATTGATACTTTGATATTGCTCTAGAGTTTGCCATATTCATCTTAAATTATTGAAATCACCTTCAGATTTATAGTAACAATTCCAATGTAACATAGAAATGTTTTTCCTTTATAGCTCTATTAATTTTCTCCCCTTTTGTGGCATTATTATTATTATTATTATTATTTTGAGACAGTGTCTCACTCTGTTGCCAGGCACCAGGCTGGAGTGCAGTGGCACAATCTTGGCTTGCTGCAACCTCTGCCTCCCAGGTTCAAGCAGTTCTCCTGCCTCAGCCTCCCAAGTAGCTGGGACTGCAGGTGCACGCCACCATGCCCAGCTAATTTTTGTATTTTCAGTAGAGACGGGGTTTCACCATGTTGGCCAGGATGGTCTTGATCTCTTGATCTCATAATCCGCCCGCCTCAGCCTCCCAAAGTGCTGGGATTACAGGCTTGAGCCACTACACCTGGCCTGTGGCATTATTTTTATACATATTACATTTATACATGTTAAAACCCAATAATACATTGTTATAGTTATTATTTTTATAATTTTGTCTTTTAAAGAAGCAAATAGAAGAAAAGATAGCAAGTTTATGTTTACAGCTTTTGTTATACAACCTGTTTATTTGGAATTTCTGGTTCTCTTTATTTGCTTCTGTGGATTCAAGTTACCAACTAGAGTCATTTTCTTAGCTCAATAAAGCTTTGCTCTTATCCACCTCTTTTATGCTGTTAATGGCAAATATTACATTTCTCTTTCTTTCTTTCTCTCTTTCTTTCTTTCTTTCCTTCTTGATAGGGTCTTGTTCTGTCACCCAGACTAGAGTATAGTGGCACAATCATAGCTCACTGTAGCCTCAAACTCCTGGGCTCAAGCAATCTTCCTGCCTCAACCTCCCAAGTAGTTGAGACTACAGGCATGTGCCACCATGTCTGGCTAATTTAAAAAAAGAAAAACATTTGTAGAGATGAGATCTAAGATCTTACTGTATTGCCCAGACTGGTCTCCTAGCCTCAAGCAATGCTCCCACCTTGGCCTTCCCAAAGTGTTGGGATGACAGGCATGAACCACTGCACTTGGTGTGAATATATGTCTATAGGTATTATATGCCCAACAATTTGTTAAATACTGTTTATACAATAGAGGCATTTATCAGCTGAAACTTTGAATATAACTATCATTTTCCCCCCATCTCCTTATTCTTTATCTGTGTGTGCTTAAGAGGTAGTTTAAGGCCGGGCATGGTGGCTCACACCTGTAATCCCAGCACTTTGGAAGGCAGGTGGGAGGATTGCTTGAGCCCAGGAGTCCAAGAACAGCCTGGGAAAGACAGCAAGACCCTATCTCTACAAAAAATAAAAAAAAATTAGCCAAGGGTGTTGGTACAAGCCTGTAGTCCCAGCTACTATGGAGACTGAGGTGGAAGGATCACTAGAGCCTAGGAGGTTGAGGTTGCAGTGAGCCACGTTTTTGCCACTGCACTTCAGCCTGAGCAACAAAGACCCTGTCTCAAAGAAAAAAGTGGGGGTAATAGAGGAAAAGGAAAAGACCATAACTGATTTGTAGTTGGCCTGGGGAAAGTTATTCTCAGCAAGAAGAAACACATGGGATAAATGACCAGATCAGGTTATTTTGGCAGTGTTTGTAAAATGCAACGATATTGTACAGAAATTAAGAGCACATTACTTTTTTAGTCAATTAGACTGTTACTTGCTGGCTGAGTGACTTTGAGCAAGCATTACTTTGTTTTTCTAAGCTTCCATGTCCTCTTCAGTATTAATGGGTATAATAATAGCTATGCGATGTTGGAGTTAAGTGATGTAACATGTGCCAGGTGTTCAATAAAAATAGCTATTATGATCAGCGCAGAAATAAAAGTTCAGAGCACACCCACAGAAGGTTAGGGAGTATGCCAGTGGAAGGACGATGGCCAACAGAGATAATGACCTATAGTAATTCTGGGTGTCATTAGTAGGGCTGTTGCACCAAAAAGCAAAGTGGAATTTAGGGACCATGGATGTAGAACTGATGAGTATGATGTGAAGCTTCTCTAATATTTTATCCTTGTCTTAGAATACTGCGGCACACATTTGAAAAACAGATTGTCAAAATCCCTTGTGTCTACACAGTAGGGTAGTTTTGGATTCATTATTTCCATGGCAAACCATCTTATTTGAAGGTCTTCTATTTATATGCATATTTATTTGCTGGAGAGCTGAAAAAGTTAGCAAAATGAGGAGACAAGGGAATACTTGGCACTGCCACACTCTCTTTGTTTTTCTTGGAATCATGATATAAATTGCTTAGGAAAAAAGATAAAGATGCTAATTCAAGAATAGTATCTTAATTTGTCAGCTGTGGATATGATAACAGCAGGTAGCAGAGCATTCAGTTAATTAGAAAAATCTTTTATCAACAGAGGACATACCTTTATGATGTATTTTGCAATTACAATTACATAACCCCCAAATCTTTCTTTCTTTCTTATTGCCATGGTGTTTTAAATCATTTCTTTTATGAAATATACAGGTTGTAATTAAACAAGTTCATGGGCAGAACTTTTCACAATATCGCTATTTTAGAGAAAAGTATCAGGGGAAAAAACAACCTCATAAAGAGAATTAAAAAGTGGCCTGGGCTGCTAAAGCAGCCGATATCAGCTTTTGGAAGCTAGCGTGTCCCCTATGTGGGAAGATAGGCAGAGTCCTTTCTCAAACAAGGCAACAGGTGCCCCCCTGAAGAGCTACTCCCTCTTCCTCTCCTGGCTGCTAGGTAAATCACTAGGCTTAAATCCTAGCATATCCAGCGGGGACATACTGCATCTGAAAAGGGAGGAAAGGGATTATACCCCCAAAGGAGCGGCGAGAACTAGCTAATATGTACTAGCAGGAGCCAGGGTGCTTGATCAAAGAAGCTAGAAAATAAGATGCAATAAGCAAGAGTTCATTGACTCAGGGACACTTCTCAGTGGAAGAAGGGGTGGTTCTTAGAAACCTGCAGAAAGTGATGGTTCATACCAAGTGAAGTTGCAGTGCCTGCATGGTCATGGCAGATGGTGGCAAAAGCGATTTAAATGGTCAGGGAGATGAGCACATTGAAATATATATATTATATGAGGCAAGAAGACCCATCAGAAGATTATTTTTCACAGCAGGGCCTAGAAGTCACATCATTTACCAAACTGTCAGGAACCTGCTGATAAGACAAGCACCAGCATTGCTAAGAAGATCGGGGTTGGCTTTTCTCTGTAGGCCAGGGCTGACTACAGGAGATGCAGTCACAGAGCTGGGCTCATCACTAGTAATGGGGATATTGAGGTTCTGAAACAAAAAGGCCAGTTGTTGATCCTTCACTGCCGGAAGCCAGAGCAAAACAATTATGATATTGATTGATAAATTTGTAGAGACAGCCAAGCGGACCTAATGTACAAGGAAGCTGTGGAGATGAGGTGAACGTGGCATCCCTAAGAGCAAAATAAATGGGAAACCAACAAGAGTGCTGCCTCATAGAATCAAAAGAAAGCAAAAATGGGTGAATGGAAGGCTGAGGGCAGTCTCCCCAACAAAAAGTTGTGATTCCTTGCTCAATTCCTAAGACAACTGGATCTAAGCCAATTTTCAGACTCCAAATCTATTGACTGAAAAGGTGACTAGGTCCCCAGGAAAAATATAAAGATTTCTCTAGATCTTTCCCAAAGGGACCTACAGCTATTTACTCAGATGACTATTCACCGGAGCAAGAAGAATGCCAAGGCATTTTGAGGACAGTTGTCCATGGGAACTAAGTTGATCTAGAAACCTAAAGGGTTGTATCATAGCCATCCTGTTTCAGTGATGGTGTATGCAGACCTGAACTGCATACACTGAAGAAGCACTGAACAACCAAGTAGGCACTACCCAGCCTTGATCATCAGGGACCCCAAAACTAGTATAATGGGCACACGAACAGAGTGATTGTGGTGTCAGAGATGGAGTCTATGCATGAACTCAATAGCATGGAGTGTCGCTTACCAGCGCCTTTCTAACTGCCACTTGGTTTTAAGTTTTCTATACTGGATCTTTTCTATCCTGAAAGGGCTTGTGATCCATTTGCACAGGAAAAGAAACCTATTTCAGGTATGGAGTTCCCTTTCTCACCTGCAAAGCCTCAGTCAGCCCCACTAATAGGGAGCTTATAGAACAGGTGAGTCATAGGCATGAAATCCCTCAGGTATAGCATCTGGCCAGGAGATTCACTTCACAGTGAAGGAGTTGCACAAGGAGACCAATAACCATGGAAGCTACTGATTGTACACACCTTCCAGAAGCAGCTGGTCTGACAGACCATTGGAATGACTCATTCAAGGCAGAATTACAGTGTCAGCTTGGAAACATACTTTGCAAGCATGGGATGACATCCTGTAAGTTGCAGTATATACATGTACATTGAATCAAGTTTCTATGTATAGCTTGGGACCAAGAGGTGGAGGCATGAGAGCCCTGTTTACCATCATTTTCAATGACCCAATGAGGCACTTTTTGCTTTGTGTGCCCACAGTTCTGGGCTCTGCAGCATTTGAGGTCCTAGTCTCCCCCAAAAGAGCAATTGTGCCAGGGTCCCATTGATCTACAAGCTAAAGTCCACCTGGGCACTTTGAATGTCTATGTCCAGAGATCAGCTGAGAGAAGAGTCACCATATTGTCAGCCATAATTGACCTTAGTTATCAAGTGGAGGTAAGGCTGCTGTTACACAATAAGGGGAGAAAGTAATAGCTATGGAATGCAAAGGATTCTCTTTCTGTGCCTCCTGGTACTCTCTTGACCAATTGTGATGAGGCATAGAAATCAGTGCAGCAACTCTGACTTGATTAAGGGATCAGGAGCTCAGACTTCGCAGAAATGAGGGTTTGACACCACCAGATAAGCCCATGAGACCAACAGAATTGGTGGCTTAGTGCAAGTAAAATTAGAATGGTTAGTGGAAGAGGAAGATGATGAGTACCACTGCAACCCTATGAACAACTTTAGAGATGGGTACTGCAGTTAATCCCACTAATCTCCTTCTTCTAAGTTTCCAGGAAAAGAGGCTACTATAAGCCAGGGAGACGTTGAATGATATTCTGAAGTGTTCAAGGCAAGAAATGCTCTCTTCTTGCAGAGACTGAGTCAAAGACTGAGTGCAATAGGGGGAGGTGGTGTTTGGCCATTTATACACAAGGAGAAATTCTTTTTTTTTTTAGATAGAGTTTCACTCTGTTGCCAGGCGGGAGTGCAGCGGCGCAATTTTGGCTCACTGCAACGTCCGCCCCCCAGGTTCAAGAGATTCTCCTGCCTCAGCCTCCTGAGCAGCTGGGACTACTGGCGCGTGCCACCATACCCAACTAATTTTTGTATTTTTACTAGAGAGGGGGTTTTCACCATGTTGGCCAGGCTGGTCTCGATTTCTTGACCTAGTGATCCACCCGCCTCAGGGCCCCAAAGTGCTGGGATTACAGGCGTGCATCATCGCTCCCGGCCAAGGAGAAATTCTTGTAACAGGAAATCTTTGCCCTGGAGCTTGCTATCAGACTGGCTGAAACTTTCTCAGAGTTGCAATATAGTCTGAAGCCCTTTCACCTCCTTTCTTCCTCTTCTCACTTTACGGGGGACAGACCAGCATTGTGGCCTGGTGAGGTTGTAAACTGACTTCCATTCCTTTTTCCTGTTCTTTCACAGGCATTAGCCTCAGTAAATCTCTCGCACTTCTATTTTGACATTTGCTTCCAAGGCAGCTCAAACTGACATGCCAAGTATAACACCTTCCCAGTTTATGCATTTCCATGAATTGAGCAAGTAAATTTGTTTTTAAATTTTTTTCTTTTTTAAGAAAATCAGTTATATGTGAACCAAGCTTAAAAAGGAAAATAGTTCTATAAGATTTGTTATTAAAAAAAAAAAAACCAGCATCCTCCTGGCCCTCTCTCACCATTTTTTTTCTCATAACAGCCAATCCTTTCCCCTTATTTACATAATTAATTTGGCCTTTATCTTCCTGTCTCCAAATAACATGGTTGTGTATTTTTCAGTTTTAGACATTATTTATTCCACTATACAAGAGGATTTAGCTGTCTTTCTTTCCCTTACTCCTACCACACACATGCACACTTGCCATAGTTCTTATACTCCCCAAAATATTTAATCATACTTTGATTAGGTCAACATCCAATGTTTATATTGTGATAACTAAGTGATTGCTATTTAGAGCTAAGCCAGGTAGTAAGCTATGACTACATTTCCTTTCATGAAAACTGAAATTAATAATTATTGGGGTGTGTTTGTGTGTGTGTGTGTGTATGTGTGTATATTTTTAGGTTTTTTTTTATGTGCTAATTCAAGCCCCAATACCTACATATCCTCTCAAGAGGTTCAGGCATATCAAATATTCTATTAATTTCATCTTCATGAAGAAGTGTCTTTCATGGCGCCTCCTGACTTGTCCCTGATAGAACTCACTGACTTTCATTTTTGGTGTCCAGGTGTTTCTCTGGTTCTCCTTACTATCATTCTAGGATTCCAAGAATTTCTGTTAGAATATGTTTCTGTCAAGAGTACATGTCGGAGCTCCTGTTTCCTATAATTTGTCTTTTTTTGGGGGGGGTGGTTTATTCCCTCATTATGTGAAAATATTTGCAAATAAATATTTAAGAAAGGGTGCATAAAAGGTAACGTGTTTTGAAACCATACATATCTGAATGTGTTCTTATGCTATCGTTCCACTTTATTTATAATTTTGTAGAATATAGAAGTTTAGGTTGGAAATAATTTTCCTGCAGAATTTTAAAAGCATGGGTTTATTGCTTTGTAGCTTGTATTATTGCTGCTTAGAAATCTACAGCCAATATAATTCAATTTACTGATCAACTATTATGCATCATATTGTTCTATATTTATCCAATACGTCTGATTTCAACCTTCTTGCTGTCCCTAGTATTCTAAAAGGTCATGATACGTGTCTTAGTGCAGGGCTCTTTTTACTAATTGTACTGTGCATTCAGAGTGCCCTTTCAATCTGTAAAATCATGTTCAGCCATAGGAAGTTTTCTTAGATTTTTTTTTGGTTGATGATTTCTTCTCTAATTTATTTTTATTTCCTTGATGATTTCATTTTCTTTCTGAAACTCCTTTTATTTGTATATTGGACCTTCTGTGTCTCATTTTTGCCCCTATTTTTCATATTTTCATCTTCATCATTGCTCGACTTTCTGAGACATGTCTTCACTTGTGTCTTTTGACCCTTCTACTGACATTTTAATTTATGTTATTTTTTATTTTGAAAATACTTGTTTTTTGTTGTTCTATAAATGTTCCCTTTTTATCTTGTTCTCGTTTCACTGTTGAAATATCTTCTTTTGTCTCAGGCATAAGTTCAGAGAAAAGGCTGCTCTGGGGAGATTGGTGTTAACAGTTTCTGAATCTTATTTTAAACCTTAAACCTCCAAACCATCATGTTCTTTTAGTGTCTTAGTTCAAATGAGAGAAACAGGTTGACTGGGAGTGATTAGTCCCTCTGGGTTAGGTGTTTATTACCCTTGGCCCAATCTATTATGGCCAAGGGCCCAGGCATACTACACAAATATGAGTTTCAGATATTTTCCTTTGACATCTGAGAGAGTAATTCTCAGAGAAGAGCATACTTGTCATGGAATAGAAAGATAACCCAAAAAGTAACATATGTTTTTCTAGTGTTTCTTCCTGAAACTTCTTTAATACTTCTTATACTTGAAAATTTTCAGTATGTGTTAGATTCCAGGACTTAAAATTGTGTACAGGTGAAAAATATTCTGCATTTAAAATCAGTCTTTATGGAGTTGTTCTTAAGCTTTGGTTTACACAAGAATCACCTGGAGGAGACGCTTTTTTTTTAGTGCAAAATACATTTATTTCCAATAAAAATAAACATTGTTTTGTACAGAAGCTTTAGTTTCACAGCAATACTGGGTAGATGATCCTCTGTCCCCACACATGCATAGCCTCCTTCATTGCCAATATCCAAATAAATGCCTTTTTAAAAATGTGATTTCTCAGACTCTACTTCCAGAGATTTGTATTCATTTGATATGGGATGGAATCTGGAAATTGGTGTTTTTAAAGAAAATTCAGGTAGCGTTAATGTCACAGTAAGGACCACACCTTGAGAAACAGCTATGGAGAAGGTCTTTTTAATACCATGTTATAAAAGAATAATTTTTTAAAAATTTGGTTTTATTTCAGGAGCCAAGAATACACATGAATGCATTAAGACAGGTATTTAAAAGAAAGACTTAGGTATTTAATAACCTGTTGGGGGATATTTTGCTTAACTCAGTAGGTTGGATGGCCACCAGAGCAAACTCTTCTTGGCAATGGTTATATAGCTGCTGCCAAAAGTTCTTAGTGAAAAGTTCAAATTCAGCATTCAGATCAATGAAGGCATGGCACAACATCATAATTATTATAGCCACCTTGTCACCTGCTGGGCTAATCAGTTTTCTGGAAAAGAAGTTTCTTATCTCTCAAAAATTGGTCATGTTTTAAAATTCTCTGTATTCCAAATGGATCACTGTTACAACTATGACATTGGACTTAATTTTTTAGGCAAATGCAAGACATATTATCACATGACTCAGGAATGGATTCATGGAGGCAAAAATTTGAAAGCTTAATCCATTGTTGACTTAGTTTTCAGAATGATTTAACATTCAACTTCTTTCTTTTCCTAGTTTAAAAAAAATTGTAAAGACAGATCTGTAGAATATTTTCTTCTTGCTCTGCATTGAGATTATTATATATATATATATGTTATTTATATATATAATTATTCTTTAAAGTAATTGTAACTTAGATTTGGCTTTTTTTTTTTAAAGGAAATACTTAAAGTACATACCATTATTTGAGTAATTTAACCATTGTATTGACTTTAATGTTGTTTAGCCTTCATTATGACAAATAAAAATGTAGTGAATTTGAACTAATTAGCAAATTACATTAAGGAAGGATATGTATGTTGGTAGCAATTGCATTTAACTTATGTACAAGAATACAAAATAAAAATACCAGAAGGCTGGGTGTGGTGGCTCACGCCTGTAATCCCAGCACTTTGGGAGGCCGAGGTGGTTGGATCACCTGAGGTCAGGAGGTCAAGACCAGCCTGGCCAACTTGGAGAAACCCCGTCTGTATTAAAAATAAAAAAATTAACCAGGCGCAGTGGCACGTGCCTGTAATCCCAGCTACTCGGGAGGCTGAGGCAGGAGAATCACTGAAACCTGGGAGGCAGAGGCTGCAGTGAGTCAAGATTGCATCACTACACTCCAGCCTGGGCGGCAGAGTGAGACTCTGTCTCAAAAAAAACAACCAGAAATGATTATCTCATTGTATGGCAAGAGCCCAGTACACTATCTTGGTAAACTGATTTTACATTCTAGTTTCAAGTAGCAAGTCTGTTATGCGTCTGTATCTCATCCTGAAACCTCTCACTAAGGCTTCAGTTTTTATTATCCTCAGTAACCTAATTACATTTTTATTTGGATATCCTGTTGTGACTCAATCATCTCTTATAAGGAATTTCTAATTCCCATATTTTTGTGAATAACGCCATATTTTGGTCTAATATGCTTATAACATTAGAACTAACTGCTTCTTATCTCTACTTAATCCCATGTCTGTTTTGTCACTGTGTATATTAATTATGACTCTTTTGGCTTCAAGTGACCGAATTTGAAATTCCAGCTACCTTAAGAAAAAAAAGAGATTTACTGGAAGTATTCTGGGTACCTCATATAATTAAATAGAGAGAGAGAGAGAGAGAGAGAGAGAGACAGAGAGAGACAGAGAGAGAATGGGAGTGCTGCAGGAAACTAGAGCAGCTCTAGGAACCTCATGAACTGGAACCAGCAAAGTGGTGCCACCAAAATGCACTCTTTCTATTTCCACCTGGATGATAGCTATAATTTCTGGGTATTTTCCATAAGGCTGGGATTCTAGTAGCAGACTTAAGTCACACTCATTCAGCAGCATCTACATTAGAAAACTCAGTTTGGCCTCTAGTTTAAATTCAGCCGGTCTCACGGGGCGTTCTTAGTGGTCCAACTTGGGTCATGTGACTATTCCTTTGAACAATCGCTATGGGTAGATGGATGCTGTACTAGGTAATTGGCTCAGCCTGGATCATGTGCTACCCCTGGGGCATATGTATGTGTAAAGAGAGAGACAGAAGAGACAGAAGACAGAGACAGAGAGAAAGAATAGGATTGGCAGTTGCATTCGTTCATGCCCTCTAAAAGGCAGATGCCAAACAAGATTAAATGTATAAGGATTTTATTAGACATATTTAGACATATACAACCTATATATCTGTATGAAAGGATATATATAGGGAAGTTGGTGGAAATGGCTGGGAAGCCATCAGACAGTGATGCAATCTGACCCCAAGTGACGGTAAAAGAGAGAAGAGCTTGGGTCTGGATTGCTAGGCAGTCTATAGAAGGTTATGCAAGATTATCAGGTAGTTCTTGAGGCAAAGTTGCTGAAAGGGAGTCTCTTGTCATCCTGGAATGTAGCTCCCTTGGTGTCCCTATCACACTCAGTTACTGGTGACAGCAACCTGTTATGAGATGTGGCCTCAGTGCAAACATGGAGATGGATTTCCAAGTGCAGCAGCTGAGGCCCTTACTCAAGTGTGCTCTTTGTGGTGGGAGTCCTACCATGGGCATTCTCATGGCTGCACCTCATTATCTCATGGCTGCACCTCCATAATCATATGGCTGGAGTGGGAGACGGGCAACTTTTGGAAAAGAAGGGATATATTTTTCTGGTCAGATAAGATAATATCCGGTACACTAAGCATTGTCAAAATTCTTTTAACATGGCTCTCCACCTAATTCTTCCTTTCCATGCTTACAGCTGCTCCCATTGTCCATGCTTTCACCATCTTATTCTTGGACTACCATGGCATTTCCTAATCAGTTCCTGCCTTTATTCTCTAGTTTCTTCAACTAATCCTATACGCCATCTTATAATTTACTGCCTGGAATGTCACTTTGAACATATCACTTTCTTGCTAAAATCTTTACAAGATTTTTGGAGTCCTCAGTCTGCCATTTAGCAATAGTAATATATGACTCTTACAATTCCTCAGTTCTACTTCTTTATTCTTGAAAATCTCCTCATCTTTCCAGTATATCATGTTCATTTCCAACTCAAGCTTGTCTTAGAATCATTAGCTGTCAGGTGGAAAATCTCTATATGAGCATTAATTTCTCTTCACTTTAGCTTCTTGGACCTTTGGGAGATTAGAGGTGAATCTTTGAAAATTAAAGCTAAAGTGTAAATGAGGAGGAGTGAGGCGAGAGAGAGAAACCTAAGGTATGGGCCCTGTGACAAAACTAGCATGTGGTCTTTAGGATTTTGAGAGCAGGAGACTGGGATAAAATGAAACCTGCTGGAAAGTGGGTCTATGGGAGAGAGGAAGGGAGAGACTGGTAGAGGTTCCAGGATGGGTCTTTGGCAAGAAGGAAGCTTACCTGGGAAAACATTGTCTTCAACTGTTTCAAGTGCTTCCACCAATACAGAGTGGAAAAACCCCAACAAACAAGCAAACAAACGTAAAAAATGGCAAGTAAGGAGGAGGGGGAAGGGCTGGCAGCTTCCCAAGTCTGCCATCCACCTAATGCTTTTGTTGAGTCACCTGTTAGCATAATTCTCTTCCAATAGAGCTTGCATGTTGGCTGTGATTACAATCTGGTTTAATGTGGTTAAAAAAAATCCAATTATTATGCACGCTAAACCAAGAGAGACTATTCATGACAGTGATAATCTCAGCACTGGGGCTTATAACAAGCACAGATCTCTTCCTGTACAGCTGCCGCCCACTGGTTTTGGCTCTAACCGTCGTGACCATACTGAATAAGCCTGATCTCTTTTCATCTGGCAGGCATTCAAATATTTGAAAACAATTATCATGGAGTCCCTGAGTCATTTCTTTTTTGGACTAAACATTATCAGCTTTTTAGCCTTTTTCACATAGAATATAATTAGAGATAATCTTACCACTGAATTCACTCCAGGTATTTTTCTTACCAGGGCAGAGAAGAGTGGGATTGCTGCTTTCTTTGTGATAGATAATAAGTATCTGAAATTATAGTCTAAAACCACATTAATAATTTTAGTAGACACCCTACATATACAAATTGAACTTACTCTCAATCAAAACTCCAGGTCCATTCCACCTGTGCTGCTTCTGGTCTAGGTTTTCCTTATTCTACTTTCATTCATTTATTGAAGGGCTTTATGGATGATTTCTTTTTTTTTTTCTGTTTTTTTGAGACGGTGTCTTGCTCTGTTGCCTGGGCTAGAGTGCAGTGGCATGATCTCGGCTCACTGCAACCTCTGCCTCCGGGTTCAAGTGATTCTTCTGCCTCAGCCTCCCAAGTAGCTGAGATTACAGGTTCCCGCCACTGAACCCGGCTAATTTTTGTATTTTCAGTAGAGACGGGGTTTCACCATCTTGGCCAGGCTGGTGTCAAACTCTTGACCTCATGATCCACCCGCCTCTGCCTCTCAAAGTGCTGGGATTACAGGTGTGAGCCACCATGCCCAGCCAATGATTTCTTATTAATTAAATGCATTATCACTAATGAGGGATCTCTGTGGGTTTGGCACTGGAGTGGAGGAAAATTTACCACTGCTGGGATCCTCTCCCATTGCTGTGACCCAGGGGAGCTAGAGGTGGCAGGAATCCCGGGTCAGGACTAAGGCTGAGGTAAGCCAGGAACCTAGAGTGCAACACTTAAGGAGGCACTCACTTTCGGGTTGGTGCAAGCACAGCATAAAGAGTGCACTATTCTGAACAGAGTTCTTATCTAATCCCCTCTCTGGTTGTTTTGGATGAGCTGAGAGCATAGATCAGGTGGGTTGCAGGTTTTAGATGTTTTAACTACAAACCAAAGTTTTAGACTTTATATTTTGCATTTATATTCATTAGAGAATACATTCATACTCTGCACAAAGGACCACACAAGCATATACCCTTAATATACAATGAGAAGAATCAGAGTTGCTATGTGGTATGTCAAGGTGAGGGAATTCAGAATATAAGACTGGGGTTTTTCCTAGAGCCTCCCCTGACAGCCCTGTAAAAAGGGATAGGAGAAGTATACGTAGAAATCCAACTTTTGTCCACAGTTTGTAAGGTGTTTATGCTCAGGTCCTTGTATGCTTTGTGGATCCTTGATGTCATTGTCCAAATTAATTTTTCTTTAAAAGTATCACCAGGCTCCAGACTCTTCCATCTACAGAGATATAGCTCAGCACATTAAATGACTTCCCATTGACCAGCACCAATAGAAAAGCCCTTGGTAGAAAATTTGGAGAAAACAAAGAAATTCATCTGTGATTATATAACTAAGCCTCAGACATAAAAGGAGGTGAAATCAAAAGGGAATGGCCCCTAAGAGAGAACAGTAAAACCCTTTCCAGGAAAGCAAAGGGAATGAGAGCACAGGCCAAGGTGGGTTGAATATACACTTCCTCCTTCAGACTGGCTTGCCCTGTCTAGCTCAAACCAATTCTATTTGAGGAACTCCTCATTTAAGCCGCCTCAGTGAAAGGGATCCAGGAAGATGAATGAAACAGCTACTAATTTAGGGCTCAGTTTAGGGCCCATTCAACTATGAAGAGACACTCTAAATATAATATACCTAAATGCAAATGTCATGAGAGTTCTTACCTCTGATGGAAGGTAGGTTTTGAGGCATCACAGAGGAGGAGAGAAGCCATTAGATACTTTATTTTCAGAATATATTTCTATATTTTTAATGTCAAAACAAAAATTAATATTTTCCAGTTGAGACTCCCCCATACCCAGCATATTCCCAGAAGGTGAACTTTTATAAGTTTCTGTGTTTAGTTGTTGTGATAATAGCCATATATACTAAAGAATATAAATCTATTGGCTGGATGAGTTGGTTCACTCCTGTAATCCTAGCACTTTGGGAGGCCGAAGCAGGCGGGTTACCTGAGGTCAGGAGTTTGAGACCAGCCTGACCAACACAGTGAAACCCGATCTCTACTAAAAATACAAAAAGTAGCTGGGCGTGGTGGCATGTGCCTGTAATCCCAGCTACCCGGGAGGCCAAGGCAGGAGAATTGCTGGAACCCGGGAAGCAGAGGCTGCAGTGAGCCAAGATCATGCCACGGCACTCCAGCCTGGGGGACAGAGTGAGACTCTGTTAAAAAAAAAAAGAGAGAGAATTAAAAAAAGAGAGAATATAAATCTATCTTTTAGACATCTATTGACTTCAGGTTATGAAAGAAGAAGAATTTGGCTCATATAATCGGTCCTCTGTAACTGCGGGTTCTGCATCCACAGATTCAACAACTGTGAATTTAAAAATTTGAGAAAAAAAAACAATACAACAACGAGAAATAATACAAATTTTTAAAAATACAGTATAAGAACTATTTGCATAGCATTTACTTTGTTCTAGATATTATAAGTAATCTATAGACAACTTAAAATATACAGGAGGGTGTGCTTAGGTTATATGCAAATTATCCACCATTTTATATAAAGAACTTGAGCATTCATTGACTTTGGAATGGGGAGGAGTGTCCTAGAACCAATTTTCTGAGGATATTGAGGGATGACTATATACTATTTCCCATCTCCTCCTTTCCTCTTCTTCTGAATGTATATATAGAAGATACAGTGGAAGAATTCATAGGCTGGGCATGGTGGTTGATGCCTGTAATCTCGGCACTTTGGGAGGCCAAGGCAGGCGGATCACTTGAGGTCAGGAGTTTGAGACCAGCCTGGGCAACATGGTGAAACCCCGTCTCTACTAAAAATACAAAAATTAGTCAGGTGTGGTGGCATACACCTGTAATCCCAGCTAGTCAGGAGGCTGAGACGGAGGTTGCAGTGAGCTGAGATCGCACTATTGTACTCCAGTCTGGGCAACAGAGTGAGACTCTGTTTAAAAAAAAAAAAATATATATATATGTATTATTTATATATATGTAGGTATATATGTGTGTTCTATTATTCATTTATATCAATTTCAAAATATAGTAAAATTTACACTTATTTTCCATAAATTTTAAAAAGTAACTTTTAATTCTCCATTAGGTAAGTTGGGAGAAATTAGCATCCTTGTTCTCCATCCTCATTCCTCTGCTTTACTTCTCGGCCTCTGATGGCTATATTATTTCGATATTGTCAATATTGATAACATTTATATTCAGTTCTGTGAAGTATTCTGTGCCTTTCCTAATATCTTTGAATTAATAAACAGTATTTATATGTTATAATTAAAGAAATATTATTTACTGTGTTTCAAGTTGTATGATTACAGTTTTAAATTGGAAAATGTAGTGCTATGTTGCTAAATCGGTGCTGTTCCAAAGAGAATATTCCAAGTGCCAGGGCCAACTAGATTGTCTCTAACAACTTTAACAATGACTCAAACTCAAGCCATATTTAATTTGCTTCATATGTGGGCCATATGGCTTTTCCACCCTAGAGCATCTAATTGCCCTTCTTTTTTTCTACTGAGAGAAAAAAATGTATGCCTTTTTCATAACAGTAAGATCTTCCAGCATTGTTGTATATTAGTTGTTGAATGACAATTTTCTTTCTGAACATTTTATTCAGATTTCCCTTTATAATTTAAATTTGTTGATTTCCAGGTTGATTGTCATCCTATGATTTCTTTTCATCATACTCATAGGTTAGTTTCACGGTTTCTTAGATCTATAACTTCTTCCATGGATTTACTATTTTGTTGGGCTATATCATCAAGTTAAAAATCAAAAAAATAAATAAATGTGCACAACAGTAGATTTTTAAAATATTTATGAATGCCTGAAATGCCTTACTCTGTCCTATTCCTGATTGAGTCAGGTTTGACATAGAATTTGAAGTTCATGATCATTCTTTCTTCAAGACTCCACAGTCATCGCTCCATTTTTTTTTTTTTTTTTTTTGAGACGGAGTCTTGCTGGGATGCTCAGGCTGAAGTGCAATGGCATGATGGCATGATCTCGGCTCATTGGAACCTCCACTTCCTGGGTTCAAGCCATCCCCTTGCCTTAGCCTCCCAAGTAGCTGGGACTACAGGCGTGTACCACCCCTGGCTAATTTTTGTATTTTTAGTAGAGACAGGGTTTCATACTGGGCAGGCTGGTCTTGAACTCCTGACCTCAAGTGATCCACCTGCCTCAGCCTCCCAAAGTGCTGGGACTACAGGCATGAGCCACTGTGCCTGGCCCCTCCCTTTTTTCTAATACCCACTTTGTCACTGAAATCTCTGATCTCAATTTGAACCTTATTTTTTCAGTTAAATTATTTTAATTTTTCTTCTTTCCTTTTCTTTTTAAAAATCTCTAAGATTCTTCATTATTCTTGATGTTCTGAAATTCCATGGGATGTGTCTCAATGTGGGTTTTCATTCATTTACCTTGCTTGGCTCTTGCAGGGTTCCTTCCATCTAAAGTCCAGGGGCTTTCTTTAGATCTGAGAAATAGTTTTGCATTGTTTCTTTAACTATTTGTGCTCCACATTCTCTCTTCTTTCCCTCTGGAACTCTTATCAGCCAAACTCTAGACTTTCAGAATCGATCTTCAATTACTTTTAATTTTTTCTCCTATTTTCCATTCACCTGCGTTTTGTCCCTTCTATTGTTTTTTTTCTTTTTTCAACCAACATGGCAAAATGCTGTCTCTACTAAAAATACAAAAGTTAGCTGGGCGTGGTGGCACTCACCTGTAAAACAGCTATTCGGGAGGCTGAGGCAGGAGAATCGCTTGAACCTGGGAGGCAGAGGTTGCAGTGAGCCGAGATTGTGCCACTGCACTCCAGCCTGGTGACAGAGTGAGACTCCATCTCAAAAAAAAAAAAATTAGTAATATAGACATAAACTCAATCAAGTATATTTTGGTTGGGTGAGGAGTGTGGGTGGAGAAGAAAACAGATATGGTGTACCATCTAGCAAAGGAGTACATTTACCCTCTGTAAATTTACAACAATCAGATGCAGTGAACAGAAACTAGTAGAAGTAGCAGGTACCCTAATTGCTTTATGTAATTTTTCTTTCTTTCTTTTTTTGAGATGGATTCTCACTCTGTCGCCCAGGCTGGAGTGCAGTGGCATGGCTCACTGCAACCTCCACCTCCCAGGTTCAAGCGATGCTCCTGCGTCAGCCTTTCGAGTAGCTGGTACTATAGGCTTGTGCCACCACAGCCAGCTATTTTTTTTTTTTTTTAAGTAGAGATGGGGCTTCACCATATTGGTCAGGCTGATTTTGAATTCCCAACCTCAGGTGATCCGCCTGCCTCAGCCTCCCAAAGTGCTGGAATTACAGGCATGAGCCACTGTGCCCAGCCAATATTTTCTATATTATCTTTTCTATTGAAAGCTAAAAAAGGTTGGGTGCAGTGGCTCATGCCTGTAATCCCAGCACTTTTGGAGGCTGAGGCAGGTGGATCACTTGAGATCAGGAGTTTGAGATCAGCCTGGCCAACATGGTGAAGCCCCACCTCTACTAAAAATACAAAATTAGCAGGGTGTGTGCTACTTGGAGGCTGAGCTACTTGGGAGGCTGAGGCAGGAGAATTGCTTGAACCCAGGAGGTGGAGGTTGCAGTGAGCTGAGACCGTGCCCCTGCACTCCAGCCTGGGCAACAAAGTGAGACTCTGTCTCAAATGAACAAACAAACAAAACTAAGATAAATATTTATGCATGGAGTTTTAGGAGAAAAACTGGATTACTTAGGTAGTTATTAGCAGGTGTTTATTTAATCAGTTTTTTAGTATTTTAAAAATTCAGTATCTTCATGAAATGAAAACTTTACCGTAGCAATTGAAACATGAATTGTGCTTGGAGTCTCACAATTTGCTTCCAAACCTTAACATATAATTTACAATTCAAAATTGTACTTATACAAGTCATTACATAATTGATTTTGTAGTCTGTCTTTCTGAATCCTTAAAAAATGTCCCTTTAGTAAATTGCTCCATCTTAAAATAGAAAACACTGATAAACTTTCTAAACATCAGATTATGGCATGTTATACCACATTAAACTCTATAAATATTTTCCCTTTCCTTCTTAACAGTAAGTAAATACTTAAGCAAAGATAAATTCTGTATTAGGAAACAATGATTAGGAGGATGATAATGAGAAATGCTATTTTACATAAAGAGTTTTTAATATCCATTTTTAGCTTCTCTTCATCACAATCATCAATGGCTATTTTATCTGATTTTTGTGTAGATGTATGCATCAGAGTTTAAGAACTACAATTTTAAAGGATACATGACACTGAGCCTGTTACAATTTATTCATTTAACAAAAATTTATTGAGCACATACTTTTATACAAAGAATAATGTTTGATAGCTTTGTATTTGAGGAATGTAAGCAGTAAAAGCTCTTAGTGACTTTCATAGACTCTCTGCTCTGGTCAAGTCTATTATTTTACCTCCTTTTCCTAACTGATGCCCTAATCATCTCTTTTCCAGATTATCCTAAATTGTCTTTCTGCTTTGACTCTCTTTCCTCTATTCCACACATCATTACCCTGTCCAAATTTGCAGTTATATAAACCAAGAAGATTTGAATAAAGTTTTTGCAGCAAAAGACCATTTTCTCATCTAACTCAGACTATCAATTTATTTTAGGTGTAAAATTCAACTTCATCCCTGTATATGTATATTCTTTAGGGCTTCTAAAAGTTTTGCTTTCTACATGATAGGTGGCTGCCTTTATTGGTAGGTGACATATTTATGTCATGTGAAAGATTTGTGGCACACTTTTTGACCTCTGAGTGAAAGTCGTTATATAAGTGTCACTTGTCATTATCATGGAAACACTCAGCTGTGAAAAAGGTTTTACAATATAGTCAAGTACTCCTACCTGGAACAAAATAATACACTTCTTTGTTGTGAATAAGAACACTTAGTTACAGTAGCCTGTATCCTACTAAGCATGTAGTTGTTGATCATTTTCTGTTAAACTGGTCTATATGTTTAAAAGTTCTGTTCACTCCTACGAGCTGACAGGCTAGTATCATGCTGTGTTATTATTCTTTTGAAAAACCGCTGTGTACTGCTATATACAGCTGGCCAATAGCAATAACTTCATTGAACACTAAGACAAGTACAGGCCAGGCGCGGTGGCTCACGCCTGTAATCCCAGCACTCTGGGGGGCCGAGGTGAGTGAATCACGAGGTCAGGAGATGGAGACCATCCTGGCCAACATGGTGAAATCTCATCTCTACTAAAATACAAAAAACTAGCCAGTCATGGTGGTGCACCAGGAGTCCCAGCTACTTGGTAGGCTGAGGCAGGAGAATCACTTGAACCCAGGAGGCAGAGGTTGCAGTGAGCGAAGACTGTGCCACTGCACTCCAGCCTGGCGACAGAGTGAAACTCTGTCTCAAATATATATATATATATGGCGCAGATTATATCATATTTACAGAAGAAAAGGAAGTGAAGTGTAGTTGGCCCTTCTGTCTGCATGAAAGGCTTAGAAGATACAATGGAAGGATAGCACAGAATAATAAATTGGTGTCCGTGCTATTTGCTCTCTTCTTTCTTTCTTTGCTAGAGCTTGTGTTACTTTTAAAGCTTCAGGTGGCAGGAAAAAAACTACCATTTGATCTAAGTGAACAAAAATAATTCTAGAATATTTCATGTTAGTTTTTTCCTGTTATAATTGTGCTATCTATAGTAGAGTAAATGACAACTCTTGAGGAAAATATTTGCTGGAGAAAATAGAAGAGAAAACACAATTATTCTGATTTCTGGTTACTTTTTCCATCTCCATCTTTAACCACCTCCACATAGCATGATGGATATGTTTCTTACAGTACCATGTCATTAGGCAGAATTGCCAAACATGGGAAATTGCTGCAGTTCTTTTCCCACTAGAGACATTACAGTTTATCTCACCAAGTGAGATAAACTTCTTTCTTAGTTCCTGCCTGAACACTACCATGCCATTTCTGTCGCTCTGAGGCTATGCTGTTTGATATGGCAGACAATAGCCACATGTGGCTTTTTAAACTTTAAATTGAATAATATTCAATAAAACTAAAAATTCATTTCCTCAGTTGCATTTCCTACGTTTCAAGTGCTCGGTAGTCACAGGTGGCTATGGGCCACTGTATTGGACAGCACAAATACAGAGTGTTTTAATTGTTGCAGACAATTCTTTTGGATAGCTCTGCTCTAAGGGAACTGCAGGGAAGTATGATGAGAGGCAAGAGCTTGCAAAAGAGTTAGAAGGTAGATATGAGATGGATGTCTAGAAAGTGCAGTACCTTTGTAGTTACTACTTAACCCATTTATGTCTGAGGTTGCAATTTTTTGAATTTTTGCAATCAGACCTTGGCAATGACCTTGAGCAGTAGGATGTAAATAACTTCCACATGCTTAGTGTTCCAATAATGGAACACTAGGCATAAATTAAGTTCTTTCTGTCCAACAACCCCCTTCTGGGAACTATCTTTCTTCTTCTCCAGTTCATCCATATGAGTCTCATAGGGTCTGCTGTATTCTTCCACGACCCTACCATTCTGGCCACAGAAATTTTATTCAGCGGCATGCACTTGACTCAGGCTAGGGCTAATTTTTGTACTTGGCCTCCTGATTGGTATAAAATAGAGTATTTCATTTAAGTTGAGTCAATGATACTCCACCTTGTAGGGACTTTATGAACCTGGGGCCCAGAAAGCTGGCAGAAACTGTGAGCTATAAAGCTCCATAGCTCTCAAGGGTCATGTTTCCTGCCATAGGGACAAAGCCTGTGGTGAGCAAGCAAAATGAAGCTAATATGCACAGAAGTAGAGATAAGAAGTAGAAAGTATGGTGATAGCATTGGGGTTTCCAAGTCTAGCTGATCCTGAGGCCAGGGTTCATTTCTGTACTTATATCTTTATAATGAACTTTCCATTTTCCTTAAGCTAATTCAAATTGAGTTGCTCTCATTTGCAACCACAAAAAAGTATTAACTAATGTACAATTAATTGAAGACAGAGCGGCTTGTTGGAATGTATGGATTTAGAGAGGCACGTATAATTCAAATTTGTAATGTAACAAATATAAACAAAATAAGTCAATTACATACATCAATGAAGCTCTGATAATTACATTTATTTTAAACAGAAACTAATTTATAATTGCAAAGACAATATTATTTTATAAAGATAATTCGCCATATTTTGTTTAACCTCATGAGTGCTAGGAAAAAAGACAGAATATCACAATAACTAATAGTGTAATTTTTCATAGCACTATGATTCATAAAAAAATAAAATATTAACAGTTTTAACTTGGTTTTTCACCAGGTTTGTATGATCCAGCCATCTCTTTTCAGATAATTATAACTGGTAATAAAGCTGAAAGTTTAAAAGTGTTGGCTGGGTGCACTGTCTCAGTTTGGGCACAGTGGCTCATGCCTGTAATCCCAGCACTTTGGGGGGCTGAGGCAGGAGGATCACTTGATCCCAGAAATTTTAGACCAACCTGGGTAACAAAGTGAGACCCTACCTCTACAAAAAATAAAAATTAAAAAATTTAGCCAGGTATGGTGGTGTATACCTCTGTCCCAGCTACACAGGATGCTGAGGCAGAAGGATTGCTTGAGCTTAGGAGGTTGAGGCTGCAGTGAATCATGTTCACACCACTGCACTCCAGCCTGGATGATGAGAGAGACCCTGTCTGAAAAAAAAAGTCTCCCTTACTCAAATACTCAAAATCCCTGAATAACATAATATTGACTAAATTTTATATATATACATATATATATATATATATATATATATTTGCATAGATACTTGTTAAATCTCCAATTCTTATGCAACTATATAATTGCTACGTAGTATTTTTTTTATTCGTTTAGTGGTTTAGTCTTTTTCAATTGAACAGCTTAAATTAAAGGAAAGGTCCAATTTTAAACATGAGTTGTTTCTTAAAAGTATATTGGGAATTTTGTAACTAGGAACATACTTTCCCATCAAGATGATATTGCTATCAATAATGGTTAGTTATTTTGTGTGGTACATGACAACTACTTAACTAATGTAGGTGAAATTACTCTTCACTTCCCTTTTGAGTTGTTCTTCCCACAGGATTCACCTTCCATGCTCAATTTTCCACTGATGTTTCAGCCACCTCACTAGGTAATCAGCTTTGTGGTCCTGGAAATAAAACTATCATTCAAAATAACACCTCTATGAAAAACTAATTTAAAATTCAAAATACCAAAATCATTTCCATTTCATAATCATAAGACAGGAAATTAGTTTGACTAACTCCCGTTACCCAAGCTGGAGTACACTAGTGTGATCACTGTTCACTGCAGTCTTGACTTCCCGCTCAGGTGATCCTGCCACCTCAGTCTCCTGAGTAGCTGGGACTATAGGCATGTGCCACCATACCCAGATAATTTTTTGCATTTTTAGTAGAAACAGGGTTTCACCATGTTGCCCAGGCTGGTCTTGAACTCCTGGACTCAAGCCTGCCTCAGCCTCCCAGAGTGCTGGGATTATAGGCATGAGCCACCATGCCCAGCCTGACTTCTTTTATTCTACTTTTCCTATTTGAACTCCTAACTATCTCCACAATACCTGATGGTAATTGCTTGAATTATATGTTTGGAAACTGTTTTGCAAATAATGTATTATAAAAAAGAATGAAAAATGAAAAATGAAGAATCTCTTGAGCATTCCCTAGTACATAAAGGTATACAAACTGAAGATAGTTTTGGAGGTGTAAGATCAAGATTAGAAATTTTTGTCATTAGGCAGGATGTGTAATTAATAAAATGTAAAACATGTAAATTATAAATAATTGACACTCCCTAAAATTAAAAGTATCAAACCCATAACATACTTTAGAAAAAAGAATATGTAAGACACAAAATTAAAAATCTGACTCCAAGTGGCTTCTAAGCAAACCCAGAATCTAGATGAAATGTTGGGTGAGGAAATCCATATGATATTTTCCAACATCAGTCTCAGAAATTTTCCAGCTAGCATTTGGAAACCTAGGTTTTTTTTTATTTTTAATTTTTAATTTTTTTTTAAAGGCAATGTTGGTAGAGAGAATTCTGCATTCTAACCCAGAGGGAAATGCCATCAGTACTCAGTGGCCTTGGCCTAAACTCCTGTACTCGACAAGTTTGAAACTCAAGTTCATCACACATACACACACAAATAAGTCTCCTGAGCAAATAATAGTGATGTTAATCTGGGTTATGGAAACTCACATAATCTGGTCATTTACTTAGTAGCTGTGTAATTGGTGAGGAAAGGATGATTAAAATTTCCGGGCTTTCAATATGAAATTCTTTAAAAGTTTGAACAATTGGATTACTCAGAGCTAGCCAGAAACCACAAACTCAGAACTGTGGTGTCAAGTTCAGATCAATGTCTTGGAGTTCAAGACTGTTTTAAGAGAGGCTACCTGGGGAAAATGTCATTATCTAAACATTTTACCCGAATCCTATGGATGTCTATCATAAACTCTCATGGAGCTTTCCTAAAGTATTGGCATTTTAATGCTTTCTGAGTAGAACAGTATTTTATTTGATCCTTCAATAACAATTCTTGCTTGTAGCCAGTTTTCAGCACAGTGCCGGCTCCACAGATATTCATTGAACTAATGAAAATGGTAAAGGATGAATGTCTATGGAGCATAAACTGTGACTGAGGGAGAGGTTATATAAAAGCAATGGAAGACAGTTTCTGCTCTAGATTTGCAGTCTAACCTCACTTACATAAGTGGAAAATATTTTCTTCTTTGTGTCAGTCCCTAATATAGCTATTTTGCTCCAGGAATTAGGATTTCCTCCACGAGGGAAAATCAGTAAACTCCCTGTTTCTCAATGTTGTTTATGCTGTTGATTGTCCAGGTCCTCAAATTACGAAGTGAAGTTGAGAGCTGGGTAAATGTTTGAGCGGTTCAAGTACCTTAACTAAGCGGCCAATTGTGATCAGGGTTGACCTCGGACTGTTCACAACGCTCACAGGTTTGCAACTTTAAGAAACCTGCATGTGACATGCTTTCCAGGTCCTTTGTCAAAATGTCTGTCTTACCCCTACAACTGTGCGTTTGCAATTGCAGACAAATTCTAACTCTTACTTCCAAGAAGTAAACCAAGCTCTGGGTGGCAGCAAGGCTTATCAAGAGCCAGGCTATGGGGTGAAGTGAGCGCGTGCAGGTGTGTTTTTGTGTTTGTGTGTGTGTGTGTGTGTGTGTGTGAAAGAGAGAGACCACTGCTGTGCTCAGGATTCCTCTCTCCTCTTTGCTTTTTGCCAACTGGCTGTCTCTTCACTTCACAGCGGAGATGTGAGACGGCATGTGGCTGATTCGGGGAAAACAAAACAAAATAAAACAAAACGAAACCTAAACAGACCTTCCTATTACCAAATCTGAGAGAGTCAGTGGGTGGGAATCCTTTTCACCAAGGAGACCTGTCCATGGTCCTGACCACATCATTTGCCACTTGCCTCCTTCCTCGACTCCGTTTACTGCAAGTACCGGACCGGTGGGCGCCCGGCGTTAGGAAGCTCGGGCCCGGGCCCCCACAGGAGCTCGGCGCGCCTCGGGCGGGTCTCGGGCGCCAGCCTATGGCTCTCCGGGCCGGGCACCTGTTTAGAATCCCGGCGCGAGGCGCGGTGGGGGCGGTGGGGTGGGGGCGGGGGCGGGGGCGGGGCGGCGTCACGTGCCGGCGGCGGCGGCGGCGGCCCTGGGAAGGTTCCATTTCTTCCGCGGCCCGCACTCGCGGCGCTCTGGGCCCCTCCCTCGCCCCGCCCGCGGCGCCCCTCGCGGCCGCGCAGCCGGGCGACTCCGGGCCGGGCCCCGCCCCTCTCGCTGGCGGCCTCGGCGAGTCCTCCGCCCGCCCTCGCGCCCGCTGCCCCCGCCATCCACTTGGTGCGGTCCATGGCAAGCACATCATGGCGATTGAAGGTAAGTGGAGGCTGACGGCGGGGAGCGAGGACGGGGACCGCCCAGCTGGCGGGGGGCTCGGAGGCGCGCCGGCAGGCCGAGGCGCTCACTGAGCCGCCTCCTGAGGGTTGGAGCCGGCTGAGGATGTACGGGGGTCCCGGCCGCGTCTCGGGAGGCGGGTGGGCGGAGCGGCGCCGCGGGGACGCGGGGCTCGACTGGCTCGTTCGCCCCGGCCTTGGCGGTTTCACCGGCCTCCCTGCGGCTGCACGCGGGGCAGAGTGGGCTGGCGGGCAGGTTCAGCGCCCGGGCCGCCGCCTCCTGTCGGCTGCGCGGAGTGGGGCTCGGGCTCGGGCTGCGGCCCTGCAGACCCCGCGGGACGGGCTGGGAAGAGCGAAGGGACATGGGGGGCTCCGGCTGCACCCTCTTCTCTTGCCCCCCGCCGCGGCAAACCGTCCTTCCGCAATACCCGCCTTCCTGCCAAACTGAGAGTCCAGTTTTTTGTCCCTTTCCTAATCCTTCCCTGTCCCCACTTGGGCTGGGTTGCACTCTCTGTCTGTTCCCCTTCTGTTTGCTGTTGTAGGGGTCCAGGAAATTGAGGTTAGGTTAATGTCCTCCTCAAGTGGTTTTGTTCCTCCCACCACACTCAAAACTGTTTTTTTTTTCCCATGAAAAGAAGTAAATACGTCTTTACAACAAGCACACATTCTTAGAATCCTGCAAATATCATTCTATGAAGTGTTATAGTGCCAACAATGTTCATATTTCAAAAAGCAGCTTAATAAAAATTAAGTTCCTAGATAAGGTCGTTGACACTAAAGTGTATTTTTCTCTTGTTCCAGAAACATGTAACTGGGACCAAGTATCTATATTTTGCCTTGTTTTTAACGAAGGTATTGTGAAAATTAATTTCACACGTCTAGGTTATTTATGTGAAAGATTACAGATTCCAGGCCCTGTCTTTTAGATTGACTCAAACAGTAAAAGTAATTTGTATATTTTTCCTATGTATTCATATTCATCTGTACAGCTATGCAAAGTGCCTATTTTCATTATTTGTTTAAATTGAATGTGTGTTCCTAAATAAAACTTTTTAAAGCGTTTCCCTTCTAGGTGACCAATCACTGGTAGCATGCATCTCTGGGGACTTCTTTTTGTCAGATCCTGTGGACTCCAAAATAGAGTTAGCTGTGTGTTTATGTTTATCTTTTTTATTTAAGAGAGTGAGTACCTGTTATATGCAAGACACACATTCATACAGTTTCAGTTGTCTACTTTAGTTAAAATGGTGGGGAATAATCTATGGTATTCCTGTTATCTGGAGCAATACTTTGAATGTTTATTTCCCTCACTATCCTTTTACCAAAGGTTGAAAATCAAGAAACCAAATCAACTGATTTACATTGTGCACTTTATTTTCCCAGCTAGTTTGTGGTAGAGTTTCTTGTGAAGCCACAAAGGTAGAAAGGTTTAGGCAGAACATGAGGAAAATCCTTCAGCTAGATACCATTCAGATACGATGCTATAACTTGTAATTTCTTAAAATCTTTTCAGATTTTTTTCCTTAGTTCTTCCTTTCTTTCTTCTGGCAGTTAAATGTTACTGATTCCTTTTCCATGTCACCTGATGGCGTTTTGCTCTGCCTACTACTTACATGTTGAAAGAGTAAGATTTTTTTAAATCCTCACATTCTAGAGATTCTTCTGTGTTTGAGGTACTCTCGTATTTTCATACTGAAGCATTTGCCTGAGGTTTCATTATACAAAGATCAGGAAGTATATCTTTTCTAGTTTGGCAAAGAAACTATAATTAATGTTAGCACTTCAGATAAATATGGCAGTTCGAATTAGCCTAACTGTGCTCCTTATCACATGGTAAAATAGATTCATTATGCATACCCTCCCCAGGCTGTGTTATGGAGTAAAATGAGTTCTGCATGAGACTGTGTACTAAGGACGTCTTAGAAATTTAGGGGCCCAAAAGGACATCTCATCATTTCAGTGAAGTGTTTCTTAAAACATCCGGTTTCTTCATTCACCTGTTAATTCAATAGGCCTTTTTTTTTTTTTTTTTTTTTTTGATACGGTAGCCATATACAATGTTCATTGCTAGATTCCATGGGGCCAAAAAGATGAATGCTTCCCTCAAAGAGTTCATGTTTCATTGGGAGAGACATAATTTTAAACATGCAATTACAATGTAGTGTGAATGCTAAGAGATGGATCATCTTTCATTTGTATAAAAACGTTAAATGATGATGAGTCTAATACTGTTTTTTAGGCAGTAATTCTCATATTCATAACATCTTTGTATTTGGCCGAATATCTGCCATTCAGTAACGTTTGTCTACCCATTCTAGTTTTGCTTTCTGTAGCAATAAATTAAAATCCCACTATTCTCTCAATATATGATATCCCTTCTGCCATTCGAAGATAGCTCTAGAATGTTTTCTAGCTAAAATATCCACTTCCCTCCTCTGGAGGATCTGTAGTTGTTTGTTTTAAAATTTGGAGTATAGTAGTGGGTCATTTCATTCCAGTTATACTGTTGCATAGCATACATTAAAATTGTTATACCACTCCTTCACTTGTGTGTAATCCTATTAATATAGCTTAATATTAGAATAGCTTTTTTGGAGCTTCATGTTGGCTCAGAGCAAGGCTGTAATCAACTAAAACCACCATCTCTTTTACCTGGGCTACTCTCAAGGCATGTTCCTGCAATCCCTTGCTTAGCTAACCAATGCTTTGAACTGAACAGGTCTTTTTTATCTGTAAAGCATACTTTGATTAGCTATGGCTCGATGCGTTAGCCTTTGAGTCTAGACTTTTAAGTACTAAGGATTGTTTTTATTTCCTTCTCTGTGTAAACCTCCTATTTTACAGCACAAGATTTCTTTTCTGCTAAGTAATTATTCATTTCCTCCTTTTGTCAGTCAGATGAGTAACTACTACTAAAAAAAAAAAAAAGACAAATATAAGATGATAGAGTTACCACATTGAGCTAACATAATTCCAGTCAGAGGTAAAGAAGTTAGGCATAAAGGTGCAGTTTTTAAAAGGCATTTTGAAATATTGAGAGTAGTTACATGTCCTTACTGTTGGCCTAGTGGTCTGGCAATCCCAGGTTTGGAATCATTGTTGTATCCCAGCCTATGAAGTGATGTTATTGTTATCCAGCATATTAATTCTTCTAGTGTTGGCCTCTGTCAATCTGATAGTATTTACTCTTTTTTGTTGTTTATAATTTCCTCCTCTCAGTCTTCATCTCCCTGACCTAATGTTCTAGTGGCTTCCATTCTTAACCCTGTTGCCATTGTCTGCTTTATACACACTGCCGTAATTGCACACATTGAACAATTTTGTAATCACTTATTTACAAATTTGTTTTTCCTGTGTGTAAATTTCTAGGGGTTAATGTCTTATTCGCTTTTGTCCCCTTAGATTTTGTATAGTACCTGAATACAGTTGTCCCTTGGTAACCATGGGGGAAATTGGTTCCAGGTCCCCTGCAGATACCAAAATTTGAGGATGCTCAAGTTCTTAATATCATGTGGCGTAATATTTGCATATAACTTGTGCATACCCTCCCATATACTTTAAATCATCTCCAGTCTACTTGTAATACCTAGTACAATGTGAAATGCTTTGTAACTAGTTCTTTAGGGAATAATGACAAGAAAAAAAGTCTGTGTATATCCAGTACACATACAACCACTGTAGGCCTAACTACATTTTCCATGCACAGTTAGTTAAATCCATAGATGCTGAATCTGTGGATATGGCGGGGGCAGCTGTATTTTATATGAACTCAAACCAAGTTTCTTGTGTTGTTTTGTGGAATTCTGTACATTGTCATCATAGATTATGCCACTGCAGAGAAACATATTTCTAACACGGAATTTTCCTGACTTGTATTTCCAAATAGTGGCCAGATACCTTCACATGGGTGTCCTTAGCAATCCAAAATGTTTAGCGAAGTATATTCAGAATGTCCCAAAGTTGTCATCACAGTCACCAAATCCAGCCTCCATGCAAATTTACCCCCAGCTCTGTGCAGATTTCAATCTGAGTGGCATTTTTAAGTAACCAGGTATCTGAGTTAAAAACCTGGACACCTACCTTGTCTCACAGTTCGCCTCCCACATCCTGTTTGAACACTAAGTCTTGCCAAGTCTATAACTCAAATCAATTTGTGCTACTTGGTGTCCTCACTTTAGTTTATGCCCTTATCACTCATTAAGAGACTTGCATTAGTTTCCTAAGTACTCTTATTTTCCAGTGTTAAGTTTCCTTCCAATTCATTTTCCAAAGTAGTGCTAGTTGTCTTTGTATTATAAAATGCAAATATGAATTTCTTAAAACCTCAAGATAAAGTGGGCCCTTAATGATCTAACTCTTGCCCTTCATTCAGTCCACATTTTTCTGTCTCTTCCATTAGAATATTAGAAGACTCTGCAAACTTCTTTGCCAAAGTAAGAAATAAACACTTGTTACATTACTATATTAACTTTAACTACTTAACTTCTCTGAGTAACACATTTTTAAAAAATGTAGAGTAAGGTTAAACTAGCTAGAATCTGTGTATATATATATATATGTGTGTATATAGTGCATTTACTTCTTTTAAATGTACCTTATAATTTGCTACATACATATATTGTATTTTTAAAATAATGAGAAGAATTCTGAGATGTTCTTTAAGGTTCTTTAAGGCTCTAAGATTTCTAAGGCAAAATTTAGACTTTCAAAATTTCTAAGGCAAAATTTAGACTTTCAAAAGCCATTTGAAATATTTAGTTAAAAAATCAAGTAGATTTATTTTTGAGTAATTTACAGTTTATTCAAAGTTCCTTTTCTAACTCACTAAACAAAATTAGAAACACTCAGGGAACATTAGAGACATAATTGTATTTTATTTTTTGTTTTTTTAAGGTTGTATTAGAATGCAGCCGTGTACTTTGGGAGGCTGAGGTGGGTGGATCACTTGAGGTGAGGAGTTTAAGACCAGCCTGGCCAACCTGGTGAAACCTTGTGTCTACTAAAAATGCAGAAATTAGCTGGGTATGGTGACGCATGCCTGTAGTCTCAGCTACTGGGGAGACTGAGGCAGGAGAATCACCTGAACCTGGGAGGCGAAGGTTGCAGTGAGCCGAGATCGCACTACTGCACTCCAGCCTGGGTGACAGCAAGATGCTGTCTCAAAAAAAAATGAGAATGCAGCAGTGCATGCCGATGGGGAAAGCAGAGAGAACCATATACTGCCTTAATTTATACAACTTGTTATTTGTTGGGTAATACTATTGGCATTATCAGTTTCTTTGAAAACATTATGTCCGTACAGAGTATATGTATGGTAACATAATAGATTTTTTCATGAATTTTATTTCCATTTAGCTGACTTTATTCTTTTATTTTTTTTCCCTGAATCCTAGTCGATTACCACCTAATATGAAAGTGCCTATATATGAATAACGTAAGACCGAACAAACCACTACAAATAAAACATTTCAAGCTTTTGAGTAAAATGATTATATTAAATTCAAACCCTTGATTTACCCTTTTTTAGGAGAAAATAGTGACAACTCAGAAAGCTGTTATTAGGATTTTATGAACAAATTTTTAAGAGTCACACGTGTTCAGAACAATTTCTTATTTTCATATTTTAGGACTGTATTAGAATTGGTATTCAAGGTAATATTTTGAGTCATTAAGAGAAGTTTTAATGAATATTAAATTATCTTTGGTATTCTGAACTTAATGCAGTAATTAGTAGCTTTAAAACATGATCTGGTGCAGAAGTCAGAAAGGTTTTGTTTTATTCTCCGTTAACTAGAAAATTCACTTAAGTAGAACACCTTTTTTTGTGAGCACATACTTACGGTTTTATTGTGTTAGGTTAATGAGCATCTAGCAGTCAAAAACATAATTGACTAAACGAATTGAATTAAAAAGTAGTGCAAAGTTGGAAAAATGGATTAATTTGCGAACAGTAAATTTCATTTTGTAAGATAAAATTTATACCTCTTAGAAAAGACTGTTGAATAAATTCATAGGAACTTATATGGATCAAATGAGATACCATAGTTAGCATGCTTTGTAAATTATAAAGTGCTCTAAGATATTGTTTATTCGAGACCTAGTTTATATTATGTGATGCTAGAGGGGTGGTATGTGTCTCAAAGTGTAGGCTGCTATTTAATAGAAATATCAGATAAAATGAGTTTATAAAAGTATAAAAAGGATTTGACTTATTCAGACTATTTTAACTCTACAGTAATTGCATAGCAACAGCAAAAAGTAAAGGAATTCCAATTTGGGAGGATAACTCCCAGAGGGTTGGAGGCATGAAGGGTTGTTTTTTTTTTAAGAAAAAATTCAAAAAAGAGAACAGGTTAAGAAGTATGAGAAAGTTAACATTTATTTTGAAGTATTTACATGGCAGAATGTTTGAAATTCAGTGATAACTGTAGAAGAGAAGAAAACATCTCCAGAGCCTGAACTCTTAAGTTTTTGAATTTTATATTCTACTGGTGAAGAATGTAAAGGGAATTAACATTTTTTGGGTGCTTGCCATGGGCCAGGCAGCATATATTCAGTTTTTGTCACGAATAGCACCACTCCTCCCTCTCTTCTCTGTAGTAGACATCTGTTTTATTAAGACATCTTTTTTCCTGCCAGTTGTGGACTTCGTTTCAGAATCCTTGGCAACACTACCCTCCACCCTCACTCCAGCGGGTACTACCAGTCCATCAGAATTAGTATACAAGATGAAAGCTATTTTCTGTCCTAAGGTTATTATTACCATTTTATAATTTAGCTATTATTTTTACTTACTCCAAAGATTAAGTGACAAGCACAAGGTTTTTAAAGACAGTACTAGGTGTTGCTGACTTTAAAATTGAGGTCTGACTCAATTCAGAAGCAATGATCTTTATGCAACACTGTGTTTTAAACTGGTGACCAAAACTGGTATTATTCCTTGAATGATCTAATTAAGGACAAAACTAAAAGATGTTTAGAGGTTAGTGACTGTGGTCTAAGTGGATTAAGTTGGTTGGGGGGAGTTGGTAGCATTAATAGTTTAATGCTTGTGATGTACAGTATAGGTGTGTGCATAAGAATTAGCTATAACAGAGTTTACAAATGTAAGTTAGGTGATCATTTAAAGGCTCTGACTAATGCATGGGCTGGAGAAGAATCTTTAGATGAGATGGAATTTAAGACATTTCTAAAGTAGGCTTTCAGTGTTTGACCAAGAATAAATAAGTAGAACCTGTAAATTGTGATTTAGGCTAATGGTCAGAATAAACATGGTAGACAAAATACAGTTGAATTTGAAAAGAACTCTTAGATCCATTTTAAAGGAACTAAATTTTTGGGTTTAATTCCATTTTTGTGTACAGGCAAACCTCATTGTGCTTCATTTTATTGTAAATTCACAAATTTGCATTTTTTACAATTTGAAGGTTTGTGGCAACTCTGTGTTGAATGAATCTATTGGCTCAATTTTTCAACAGCATGTGCTCACCTTGTGTCTCTGTGTCACATATTGGTAATTCTTGTAATATTTGAAACTTTTTTATTGTTACTATATTTGTTATGGTGATCTGTGATCAGCAATCTTTGATGTTACTCTTGTAATTGTTTTGGGCGCTATGAGCCATGCCAGTATAAGATGGCAAACTTAGTTGGTAACTGTTGTGTGTGTTCTGATTGTTCCACCAACCAGTCATTTCCTCAGTCTCTTTTCCTTTCCTCAGGCTTCCCTATTCTCGGAGGCACAATAATTAATAGTCCTACAAATATTCAGTGAAAGGAAGAGTCACATGTCTGTCACTTTAAATCAAAAGCTAGAAATGATTAATCCTAGTGAGGAAGGCATATCAGAAGCTGAGACTGGCTAAAAATTAGGCCTTTTGTGCTGATAGGTGAAGTTGTGAATGCAAAGGAAAAGTTATTGAAGGCAATTAACAGTGCTACCTGCTCTAGTGAACACATGAGTGACAGGAAGACATAACAGCCTTATTGCTGATATGAAGTTTGAATGGTCTGGATAGGAGATCTAACCAGCCACAACATTGCCTGAAGCCAAAGCCTAATCCAGAGCAAGGCCCTCACTCTCTTCAATTCTGTGAAGGCTGAGAGAAGTGAAGAAGCTGCAGAAGAAAAGTTGGAAGCCTGCAGAGGTTGGTTCATAAGGTTTAGAAAGAAGCTATCTTCATAACATAAAAGTGTGAGGTGAGGCAGCAAGTGCTGATGGAGAAGCTGCAGCAGGTTATCCATAAGATCTAGCTGAGATCATTGATGAATGTGGCTACGCTAAACAACAGATTTTCATTGTAGGTGAAACAGCCTTCTATTAGAAGAGGATGCCATCTAAGAGTTTCATAGCTAGAGAGGAGAAGTCAATGCCTGGCTTCAAAGCTTCAAAGGATAGGCTGACTCTTGCTAGGGGCTGATGCACCTGGTGACTTTAAGTGGAAGCCAGTGCTCGTTGACCATTCTGAAAATCTTAAGAGGTCTTAAGAAAGATGCTAAATGTACTCTGTGTATGCTCTATCAACGGAACAACAAAGACTGGATGACAGAACATCTGTTTACAGCATGATTTATTGAATATTTTGAGCCCACTGTTGAGTCCTACTGCTCAGAAAAAAGATTCCTTTAAAAATGTTACTGGTCATTGACAATGCATCTGCTCACTCAAGAGCATTGGTGGAGATGTACAAGCAGAGGAATGTTGTTTTCATGCCTGCTAACACAACATCCATTCTGCAACTGATGGATCAAGGATTAATTAAGACTTTCAAGTTTTATTATTTAGGAAATATGTTGTGTAAGGCTATAGCTGCCATAGATAGTGATTCCTTTGATGGACCTGGCAAAGGAAATTGAAGACTTTCTGGAAAGGGTTAATCATTCTAGATACCATTAAGAACATTTGTGATGCATTAGAGGAGGCCAAAATATTAACATTAATAAGAGTTTGGAAGAAGTTGATTCCATCTATCATGGATGACTTTGAGAGGCTCAAGACTTAAGTGGAGGAAGCCACTAAAGATGAGGTGGAGCTAGTAAGAGAACTAGAATTAGAAGTGGAGCCTGAATATGTGACTGAATTGCTGCAATCTCATGATAAAACTTGAACGGATGAGGAGTTGCTTTTTATGGATGAGCAAAGTAGTTTCTTGAGATGAAATCTACTGGTGAAGATGCTGTGAACATTGTTGAAATGACAGAGGATTTAGAACGTTATATATACTTAGTCGATAAAGAAGCAGTAGGGTTTGAGAGGATTGACTCCAATTTTTAAAGTTCTACTGTGGGTAAAATGCTGTGAAACAGCATTGCATGCTATAGGGAAATCTTCCATGAAAGGAAGAGTCCATTGATATGGTAAATCTTCATTGTTTTGTTTTAAGAAATTGCCATAGTCACCCCAACCTTTACCAACTACCACCCCACTTGGTCCACAGCGATCAACATTGAGGTGAGACCCTTCACCAGCAAAAAGATAGGACTTGCTGAAGGCTCAGACAATCATTAATTTTTTTTTAGTAATAAATTATTTTTAAGTTAAGATACATAACATTTTTTTAAGACACAATGATATCGCACACTTAATAGACTACAGTCTAGTGTAAACATAACTTTTGTATGCACTGGGAAACCAAAAAGTTTGTGTGACTTGCTTCATTGCGATATTCACTTTATTGCAGTGGTTGGGAGCCCAACCCATTAATATCTCTGAGGTATGCCTGTACCTGGATGTATTTTGATGGGGCTGCCATGTAATACACATTTGACTTCTGTAAACGTGGGCAAGTACGTATGTTGTAATGATCCTCTTGTTTATTTTAAAAATTCCAGTTTCCAGTCATACTCACACTTATGTGTACATTCATATACAAACACACATGCATGTAATCATGCATATCTGTGTGCCCACACACATCTATTTTCTCTTACACCCCTTATGCCAGTTGTAGAGGATTATATCAGTTTACATTATGCTCCTACATGGGTTTGCCTGAGGGAAAAGATGGTAACTTTGACTAAGCTTGTCATTTTCTGTCTGTTTCTCCTTTCCATGTTGCTTAGATGATTATTTCAAGTGCAGTCCTAGTATTATCTCCAAGTATAGTTTCTATGCAGTTCTATTTAGTTACCTTAAAGGATTGGAAAATAATTTCATAACTTTTCATTTTTTCATAAAAATGAAGAAAAATCAATATTTACTTTCCAAAATACATTAAACATGATGTTCTGTTTTTTTTTCTGACAATTAACTAGTGACCGTGAGCAACTTTAACTTTTGGGGCTTCCATTAATCTATACAATAATGAATTAGACAAATGTATTTCTGAGCTCTAGTGTCTTACATTCTGTCATTCTAATATGACTGGTAGCCCAGTCTTCATTTTCCTGAATTAAATTTGATGTGTGGAAAATTGTATTTATACAGGAGTTCATTTTGGGGGTGATTATTTATTTTAGTGGAAGATTAATTAATCTCTTTCCAAAGATGCTGGCTGACTACTTTAAATAATCATTCGCTCTTGTGCAGTACACTGTTAAAAGCAGTATACCTCTTTTTGGATTACCCTCACACCTAAGTCAAGGCATGCCTGTGGTTCTTTCTTGCCTCCTGCTTACAAATTTAACATTTCTTTTAGAAACTTTTCAGATTTACTTTTCAAGACAAAATACGACATAAAATTTGTACAAAGTACAACATATCTCTGACTGAGAAAGTATTTAAGCCTTTGACTTCCAAACAGACATATACATTAGAAAATTTATGTTTTATGTAGAGAATGCATGTTTTTTCCTTACACTCCTCCCAGTCTTAGGAAGGATTAGGGATAAAAGGAACACTGAATTTCAGTTTCCAATAATGTAATAAATTCATTTGACTTTTTTGTATTTCTTCTTTTGTAGTTTTAAAAGCAGGGCTTTCTTGAATTTTATTTTATTGTCTAGAATTTATGTATCCTTACTATTCCTGTTCATTTTCATAAGAATAGTGATTGCTTTTGAGTCCCACATGTACGTCAGTGAAGTCTTATTTGTTGGTTAGAATTTAGGGGACAAATATAAAAAAAATGTTGTGCATAGTCTTAGTTGCTTGTGTGACTTTTGTGGGTACTTTGACAAATGTGGCAGTTAATTGACTGTAAATTAGAAATGTAGCGATTATTTGGGTAACTTAAAAAATTTCTGAGGTTCTTTTATATGATATAGATAAATTGAATGCTTTTAAACGTGGGAATTAGCTTTCATTGTCATTGTGCAGTCTTGAGAAATATCTTAGAATATAGTAGTTTTTATTGTTAGTGTATATACTAAGCCTTATAAACACAATGCTGTTACAGTTAAGATTAGGTGTGTGTGGTAAAACCTAATCAATTTGTATTAAATTTGGGGAAGAGTTTAGTTCTCATTACAAGCTTTAAAAAGTACAGCCTTTTTACATGAATTAACGATGTAACTCAAACTAAGTTACATATGTAACTTCTAGAGAATATGCCTTAATGTGTATAGAGAATAAATATTTCTAAGTAACCTATGAAAACATCATATGCCTCAATATATTAATACATTATGATTATGTTATTTTTATTACATGACCTTTCTAATGTCTCAAAAGTAGTTTTTTGTCATAATTTGGTAACCAGTCATTGGACTAGAATCTCCTCAATTTGAAAGAACTGTAGTCTGTAGGTATGTTTCATTCTAACCTTTCAGCAAGTGATCTATGGTCACTGGTAGTATTCCAGTTAACACTCTATTTTTTTTATACTGGGGCTTTACTGAATAATTCTTTTATAACCATAGCTTTAAGTTAGGTGTTTCTTCCTGCAAAGCCTATCTTCCTGATGATCAGTGATTATTCTGTATTTTTAATAATAAAGCAATGCCATTGTTACAACCAAGTCAGAATGAAGATCTAACCTACTTTGGTGATAGAAATGCTATTTTCTAGGTTTTTTAGCTTGCTTCTCAGATGACCTACTTTTCTTAGTGGATATCATAATTTTTACTTCTTATGTTATTGCTGTAGGATATATTTGTTTCTTGTAACCGAGCTGTTTATAATAAGCTTCTATGATAAACCAAAGTGATTAAATTATTTAATATTTTCATTATGCAAAGTTTAAAAGTAATTCACAACATAATTATAAGGTCATACACATACAGAACACTACAGAATATTTTCAGCTTATGTTAAAGTAGTGACATGCTTCTGAGTGAAGGAAATACATCTATATAGTAGTAACTAATAAAATTACTCTTAAATTAGAATATTCAAAGTATGTATTTATGGGGTACAATGTGATGTTTTGATATATGTATACATTGTGGAATGATTAAATCAAGCTAGTTAACATATCAGTCACTTCACCTTTTTTTGTGGTGAGAATATTTAAGCTCTACTCTTTTAGCAATTTTAAAATATACAACACATTATTAGTAACTGTAGTCACCATGCTATGCAGCAGATCTCTAAAACTTCTTGTCTATCTGAAACTTTGTATCCTTTTCTGTATCCCCACTTTTCTTGTCCTGCCTCTCTAGATTCCCTTCTGCCCTCCCACCTGTAGTAACCATGATTCTACTCTCCATCTGTGAATTCGACTTTTGTAGATTCCACATACAAGTGAGGTCATGCAGTATTTCTCTTTCTGTGTCTGCCTTGTTTCATTTAGTGTAATGTCCTCCGGGTTCATCCCTGTTGTTGCACATGACAGAATTTCCTTCTTTTTTTGGACTGCATAGTATTCCACTGCACATATTTACCATATTTTCTTTATCCATTCCATTTGCCATTATCTTTTAAAGTTAAACATACACTTGCCCCAAAAACCCAGCTGTTCTTCTCATAGGAATACATTTAGAAGACAGGCAGGCAAGGCACACATGTGGGAAGCAAAGAGACATGTATTACATAAAAAGGTTCATAGCAGAATTAGTCACAGCAAACCCAAATCAGTCCAAATGTTTATGAACAGTAGAACTGAAATTTATGCATATGTATGCATGAATATATATACTATACAGAATGGAATTCTATACAGAAATGAAAAAGAATGAGTCACAGCTATAAATAAAAGAGATTGATCTTACAAACCTAATATTGAAAGAAATAAGACTCAAAAATGCCCACTTAACAATTCCACTTGTATAAATTTTATAAGCAGACAAAACCAAGCTGTAATGATAGCACTCAGGCGATTAGGCACTTCTGGGACTCAAAGTAGTGCCTAGGAAGATGAGTAAAGGGACTCCTGGGATACTAGCGAAGTTCTGGTTCTTGCCTTGGTTTGTAGTAGCTCAGGTGCTTACTTTGTGATAATTACATGGAAGTTTTATATATTTCTGCACTTTCTGTATTTTTGGTTTTTGGCCCAATAAGTGGAGATTTTTTTAAAAAAGAAATATTATAAAAGACTTTCCAGAACGGAATAATCAAAGTAATTTTTAAAGTTAAATTTGTTTTTATTATATTATTAAATTAGTTTAACAAATTTATAATAGAGGCTTGCTGGAGAATATATAATATGAGTATATATGATAAAATATAAATAGTAACTTTACAGCATTGACCTTTCAATAACTTATTTGTATATGTTAAGGCTCAGATACAAAAATGGGTCCTCTCTTGCCGTGTTTCCTTCTAGATGATGTGAAGAGATCCTTGGGAAATGGTGATATGATTTCTACTGTTGAGAAGCTTGCCATTCTGAGGCTTCCTAAGACCTAATTTTTGGATTGTTCCAGAAAATTCTGATATCAGGCTATCATTTTAGTTAAGTCTGAGGAGAAGGATTGGGGAAACTTTTTCTGAGGTCACTTTTAGATGCTAATTTAAAATGATTATTTGTAACAGTCAAATTCATGCTACTTTCTATGTTTTTAACTTCTAATAAACTTTTTTTTAACAGGTGGAGAGAGAACCTGTGGAGTACATGAACTTATCTGTATTAGAAAAGGTAAATCGTTGCCCTGCATGGATATTTAAATACTTAATGAATACTTTCAAAGGGTGTAATACATTTTAGTAGGATGGCAGATAATTTGTATTTATAAAGTGTAAATTTTAGTAAATATTAATATTTGTATTAACGACTTAAGCATTTATAAAGTGCATATTACTTATGTGATTATTGAGAGTTGTTGCTTTCTATTTAGTTTTGATGGGCTGACAAAGCCTGGTTTCTAGCATATTGGTTATTAGACACGGTGAAGAGGCAAAGAATGGAGGGTTTGATTTTTGTTCCCTTTCAGAATCTGGAATCTGAGTGCATGCTGATCTCCCATTGACTTCTGTTCTATTACTGTACCCCATCAGAGAGATGTGAGGAGTTGGTTGAAATTCAAATCGGGAACATATCCAAAGACCACAACATCCTTTGACACCAACAACTGTCTATGCTTCCTTAGAAGGAGCCACCTGACAACTGGGTGGTTCAACAAAGTGGCCCCAGGAAAGGTAATTCAGTTACTAGGTGGGAGGCAAAGAATCAGGTATTCTCTAGATTTGGAAGAATCAAGAGAACCTTGGGAGTCCCCACAACTCCTTATAAATAATCACAAATCTATGAAATGGTATGAAAAAAAGATATTCCTGGGGAGGTCAGGGGAAGAAATCTTCAAAAATTTACTACCTTTGTCTCTTTTTAAACTTGGGGCACTCTCTTTTCTTGCATCTATCTCTCTTCAAAACTCACTTGGCCCTCCTGAGTCTAGCCAACTAATAGCACTCCTCTCATCCCTAATAGAGAGACTTCACTCTAAGGAAGTTTGGAGCAGTGTCATTATTTGTGATATCTGGGTATGAGAAGCATGGCAGGAAAATGTTAGCATATTTTCAGTAAGTCTTTGATAGCTCTGAAAAGCCTTAGCTTCTTTAGACTTGAAGTAATTTTTAATCCTTTTTAGGTGAATTTATGTGACTATTATTGACATGGTCATACTAGTTTATCGTGAGTCATTGCATGCAATTGCTGTTCATTTAAAATCTTCTTTCTTTATTATAGTTTTTCCATATACCTTTCTTCTGACACCACAAAGGAGGAAATTGAAGTCAGTTTCATAAAATCTCAAATTTAGGATTGATTCTCATGCTATAACCATTGTTGATTTGTGCTTCTTACCTAAAATGGAGGTAGGGGATAGACAAATTTATGCATTGTTTTATTTCTCTACATAAACATTTGTGGTCTTCTACAATATATATAAATCCAGAACTACTAAAAATGTTTAAAATAATGTTATGGTTATTACCCACTCCCACTAAAACTTTTTAAAACTTCTAATTTGTTAGGATAGCAAAAGACACAGTACAGACCAGTTGGAATCAAAAGCTATTAAAGCTGTGGTCAGTTGAAAAGAGAATCAAGACAAGAATAGACACAGCTAGAAGTAAGAAAACGAAAATGTATAAGGTGTCTTTTGTGGCTACAAAGGGAACAGAAAGCTGCAATGGAGAAAATTAGATAAGGACAGGGGATGGTCTGAATATATCTTTTTTTATCATGGCCTTTTTTTTTTTACTGTTCTTTATTGCTGTCTCTATTCCTATCCAGGTAGTTCTCAAAGTATGCTTTGCCTAGATTTCTCTCTATTAGTCCAGCCTTTTCACTCTTTTCCATTTATCTATAGAATTTTAATTCCACATTTAAAAAAGTTATTCACACCATAGCCACGTTGTGAAAGTGTCCGAATCTCTGTTTGTGTATCCTCTTAGCATTCAGTACAGTGGATATTTCGTAAGTTTTTGAATATTTTTGGAATTAATGCTCTGGGCTAAAGTTTTTGCATTTTATGCTAGACTTCCGTAGAGTAGATCATGAGGCAGGAGAATCACTTGAACCCAAGAGGTGGAGGTTGCGGTGAGCCGAGATTGTGCTGCTGCACTCCAGCATGGGCGACAGAGTGAGACTCTGTCTCAAAAAAAAAAAAAAAAAAAAATTGGCCGGGAGCGGTGGCTCACGCCTGTAATCCTAGCACTTTGGGAGGCCGAGGTGGGTGGATCACCTGAGGTCAGCAGTTCAAGACCGGCCTGGCCATCATGGTGAAACCTCATCTTTAAAAAAAAAAAAAAAAAAAAGTTAAGTAGAATAATAATAGCAAAATCAGTGATTCTAATGAAATTACATCTCTGACATCAAAACTTCCTTTTTTTTTTCTCTCTCTCTCTCTTTTTTTTTTTTTTTTTTTTAAAGACAGATTATATGTTGCATATGCTAGAATGCAGTGCCGAGATCTTGGCTCACTGCAATCTCCACCTTCTGGGTTTAAGCTATTCTCATGCTTCAGCCTCACAAGTAGCTGGGATTACAGGTGCACGCCACCATGCCTGGCTAATTTTTCTATTTTTAGTAGAGATAGGGTTTCACCATGTTGGTCAGCCTGGTCTCGAACTTGTGGCCTCAAGTGATCTGCCCATCTCGGCCTCCCAAAATGATGGAATTACCGGTGAGAGCCACTGTGCTCAGCCAGACATCACAACTTCTTTTTTTTTTTTTTTTTTTTTTTTTTTTTTTTTTTTTTTTTTTTTTTTATTTTTTTGAACCCGGGGGCGTGCTTTGTGTTTTGGTTTGTGAAATTATTTTTTATCTGCGCTACCGCCTGGGCAACCTTTTTATAATCTGCCAAAAAAAAAAAAAAAAAAAAAAAAAAAAAAAAAAAAAAGAAGTTGTGATGTC
>CAUYLG010046087.1:0-23092 GCA_963573385.1 Cacajao melanocephalus | reverse complement strand
TGAAAATACAAAAATTAGCCAGACGTGGTGGTGTGCACCTATAGGCCCAGCTACTCGGGTGGCTGAGGCAGGAGAATTGCTTGAACCTGGGAAGCGAAGGTTTCAGTGAGCCGAGACTGCAGCACTGCACTCTAGCCTGGGCAACAGAGTGAGACTCTGTCTCAAAAAAAAAAAAAAAAAAAAAAAAGAGAGAAAGATCCCACCAAAAAAATCCATTTTATGTCTTCCATGACTTTTTGAGCATTTGGTAATTGCAGTGGTTTTTCAAGCTGGCCTATACATCAAAACCACCTGGGGAGCTAGAATTTGGCACCAATCCAAAGATTTCGCTGCTCTGGGTAAAGGCACAAACATTACTTTTTCTTTTTCCTCTATTTCTTTTTTAAATGCTAACAGTATCTGTTTTTTATTTTTTCATTTTTCATGTTGACATTTTTCAAACATACAAAAAAATAAAAACAATAGTGTACAAGACATCAACATACATATCACTTAGATTTAATGATTAATAATATTTGCCATTTTTATGTCATCTATTTTTTCTTACTGAAGTATTTTAAAATAAAATACAAACCTCATGACATTTCACTCCCAAATAAAATGCATCTTTTTTTAAAAAAGCACGTTTTCTAACATCATTACAATATAGTTCTCACCAAACCAAACAAAAAATATTTTTATATACTCTATATCCAAATTTCCCTGTCAAAGCTTATAACATGTAGCCAGGGATGAACCATTGATTTATAACATGTAAAACATAGTATCTATTTTCTTCCCATTTTTTTCTACATCCTATAGAAGAACATTCTTATTTTAATATATTACCACCACCATCACAAAGCAAAAGAAAGAAAAGTCAGTTAACAAAATTTTTTATTCTTTACCTGAAAAGATCCACCTCATGAACAGTAGGTAAAATAACAGATATATTTGTGTCTGCCTGAGAGATAAAAAAGAAAAATAATAGAGAAGATATCACCAAAATTTACAGAAAATTCAAAGTATATCTATCTTGTGATCAATAAGCCATGTTGCCCTATCTAACTTTTAAGATTCTCTTCCTTTAGAAGCAGCCAGAGAGGGAATGGGTCTTACCAATCTTCCCTAATATAGCAGAAGATCAAGAATACATAGATACCTTGGATAAAAAATTAATCCCAGGCTCATGCCTGTAATCCTAGCACTTTGGAAAGCCAGGAGGGAAGATGGCTTGACGCCAAGAGTTCGAGATCAGCCTAGGCAACAGAGCAAAATGCCATCTCTACAAAAAAATTTGAAAAATTAGCCAGGTGTGGTGGCATGCACCTATAGTCCCAGCTACTTAGGAGGCTGAGGTGGGAGAATCACTTCAGCCCAGGAATTAGAAGCTGCAGTGAGCTATGATCATGCCACTGTACTCCAGCCTGGGTGACAGAGGGAGACCTTGTCCTTGTTTAAAAAAAAAATTAATCTAACAGTCAAGATTAGATTAATTTGCAACTGTATGAAATGCTACTATTAATACTGGTTGATATGTGACAGAAATATTAGTTTACCTACTGCTGGTTTTTATTCAATTCAAAGAACAAAGTACAACAAAAAAATTTATACCAGTTAAAAACACCAGTTAAAATATTTCAAATGAAAACTTCAACCCCACCCATGAATAGATGGTGCTTTTGGAAAAACAGAGCAATCGTAACTACAGAATCCTTTTAACTGAGTCTCATAAAATCGGAAGTCTGCTGGTCACTCTCCTAAGATAAGAGGTTTTTCCAGAATCAAAGCTTGTTGAGAAAAAATTCACTTTCCCCTTTTCCTCACAATTAAAATATAAATTCTGAGTTCTCCAGTGTCTACTGGAGAAATAACAAGAAAAAATACCCTAAGAAACATTAGAGAATATATTAGCAATTCATTAAAAATTATTTAATGTGATATTTCAGTAATATTCAGAAATATGTAATAAACTCAAGAAACTCTGCATTTGCTAGTTTAAAAAGTCTGTTAAAGAGACTATATGTGCTGGATCATTCTACCACAGTACCACACTACCTGCTGAGTAAACTGCACTATTTGAGTTGTCCCAGGCTTGTCATGACATGTGGGAATCCGTACCTTAAAGAAAGAGAGGAAATTATTTTTGGCTACAAAAGAATAGGGGATGAGAAGTATTGCTAAAAAGGTATGGTCAGTAATGACAAAAAAGCTACAGAAACAAAATATTTATGTCAAGAGTTAAAAACTAAGGTCATACTTATTTTTAGTCACAGCAAAAAGTAAGTAAATCAAGGTCTCCATACCCACATATACACAGAAATCACTAACTTCCTGAGAAGCAAGTATATTGAAAAACAGAAAAAGGACATCAGCTTCATACTGCTTCCTGTTTATTATTCCAATCTTTGCTTCATTAATATACACACACCCAAACACACCCTCTCAAGCTTGCCAAACATTTGGATAAATCTCACAGGAAACAATGAGAACACTCAACAAAGAGCTATCAGTATTACTTTTGATGATTTCCCAGGGAAAAACACAATACAGATCCTATAAAAATGAGCACACGTACAGAGAGAACATAGTCAAAAGTAAGTCCTACTCGATAGTGAATTGCAAAGCACTTACAGTTCACTCATACAAAGTCTGAGAGCAAAATGCTAATTCATTTAAAAGAAAAATCTAACAGAGAATAATACCCTGGGATGAACATGTTTGGTCCTGACATCTCATGTTAAGAACATCATTTAGAACTAGGAACCAATAGCCTTCCCAATTTCTCTTAATTTTTATTAATTCATAATCAATTCTACTAAGTGATCTGTTTCTGCATCTCACTCATCTCTGGAGGCACTGGTAAGGCCATAGAGCTGCAGAACTCTAGAAGGTAGCACTTACATGCACATGTATTACATTCAAATGACATTCTTCTGCAAACTCTACAGGATGCCATGGGATCAGAGGTGCCTGAAGCTGTGTGACTAGTAGTTCTAGGAAGCAAAATGAATTGCAGTATCTCTGTAATGCCGCACATCAATGACAAATGAAAGCAATAACATGATTAACATTAATAGAAGGTTAAAAAGCAAAGCCCGTGTGGGAGCTTCCTACAAAGTTCTTTTTTTCTGAGACAGGGTCTCGATTTTGTCCTGCAGGATGGAGCGCAGTGATGCAAACATGGCTCACTGCAGCCTCAACTTCCCAGGCTCAAGCAATATCCCGAGTACCTAGGACTACAGGTGTGCACCACCATACCCTGCTAATTTGTGTATTTTTTGTAGAGACAAGGTTTTACCATGCTGCCCAGGCTGGTCTTGAACTCCTGGGCTGAAGTGATCCACCCACCTTGGCCTCCCAAAGTGCTGGGATCACAGGTATGAGCCACCACGCCTGTCCAAAAGTTATTTAAAAAGATCACAATTAGCCTGGGAAACATAGTGAGATCCTGTCTACTAAAAATTTAAAAATTAGCCAGATGTGGTGGTGCATGCCTATAGTCCTGGCTACTTGCGGGGCTGAAGTGGGAAGATCATTTGATCCCGGAAAATTGAAGCTGTAGTGAGCTGTGATTGTGCCACTGTACTATAGCCTGGGTGACAGCACAAGACCCTGTCTGAAAAAAAATAAAAATAAAATAAAAAGGAGACAATTGAGATATGAGATATTACCTTCATTACCACCCCCATGATAGGCAGGTGTAATGTTTTCCCTGGCACTGGAGCAGGCCATCGATCAACATCATTACAAGCTGAAAAATATAACAAAATATTTCCTTAGAATAAGTGGAAATATCAAGTATTAAAAATGAGAGATTAGAAATTCGAACACTACTTTCCATAGAGCAGAAAAAATATACTAGGAAGAATTAAAGATAAAAGACAAAAGAAAAGTCAAAGTGATGAAAACATTTTACATGTCACTCAGAAATACTCATATGTTCTAGGATATAAATTGGTTAACACAGTTTTTGAAAGCGATAAACTAAGTATTTTTTTTTAAGATGAAGTCTTGCTCTGTTGCCAGGCTGGAGTGCAGTGGCGCGATCTCAGCTCACAGCAACCTCTGCCTCCCAGGTTCAAGCTATTCCCCTGCCTCAGGCTCCCGAATAGGTGGGACTACAGGAATGCACCACCATGCCCAGCTAGTTTTTGTATTTTTTTTTTTGAGATGGGGTTTCACCATGTTGGCCAGGATGGTCTCAATCTCCTGACCTTGTGATCCACCCAAACTGCTGGGATTACAGGCATGAGCCACCGCACCCGGCCTAAACTAAGTTGTTGTTGTTGAGACAGAATCTTGCTCTGTCACCCAGGCTGGAGTGCAATGGTGGGATCTCAGCTCACTGCAAACTCCACCTCCTGGGTCCAAGCAATTCTCCTGCCTCAGCTTCCTCAGTAGCTGGGATCACAGGCATCCGCCACCACACCCAGCTAATTTTCATATTTTCAGTAGAGACAGGGTTTTACCACATTGGCCAGGCGGGTTTCAAACTCCTGACCTCAGGCATCTACCCGCCTCGGCCTCCCAAAGTGCTGGGATTACAGGCATGAGCCACAGCGCCCAGCCCTAAACTAAGTATTATAGGGAGTTTTCGTATTCATTTATTACTACTAATTAGCTACAAAAGCACATCAACAGGCAAAGGCCTTCCATCTGTCGCAAGTGACATAAGGATTTTTGTTCAATAGTACTCTGAATATTAGAACTGTAAACTCAATATTCATTTATTATTATCTGAATAATAATGGCACCATTAAAGCAGTTAGAGGAGATAACAAAAGACAATTTTGGTACAGATGCCAGACAAATAGTTTTATATCCTTCTCCTATCATATATTCCTTAAATTCCTACCTCAACTTTTATAAATTTTTATAAATCAACTTGATTTTTATCACTCAATTTCAGTAAAAATTTTAAAACTCCTTCATAAAGGTACTCAATTCACACAATGTTAAACTTACCTGCTTCCAAATACGGTTCACTCTTTTCAAAATACTCTGGTGCTATCTGTTTGAGCACAGTGTGAAAAAAATGAATATAAGGTAGTTTGCTGATCAAAACCAAGGACTGAGGGAAAAAAAAAGAAATAACGTTTTAAAAGTTGCTTTGCCATTCATTTCTTACATAAGCAATTACTAATAAGCTAAATTCAGCAAAAAGTGTGAATTTTAAAATAAAAAAGCTTTTATAGTGGATAGTTAAAAGGATAAAACCAAAGCTGCAAAATACAAAAAGTTTACTTTACTACTACACTTTAAGAGCATAAAGGCATGTTAACAGATGTTCCTGCTCTTCAAAAAAAAGAATTTTCTATAAACAAACTAATGTCTTCCCAGTTTCCAAGGAAGAAAAAGAAAAAAGAGGCCAGGCACGGTGGCTCACGCCTGTAATGCCAACACTTTGGGAGACCAAGGCGGGCAGATCACCTGAAGTCAGGAGTTCAAGACCACCCTGGCCGACATGGTGAAACCCCGTCTTTATTTAAAAAAAAAAAAAAAAAAAAAAAACTAATGTCATGAGTAACTTCAAAAGCCTAGCTGCTGTTATCCTTACAATAGCAATATCAAGAATTAGCCATATGAACTTTTTCCATTAAAGAAAGAGCAGGCTGGGCATGGTGGCTCACGCTGTAATCCCAGCATTTTGGGAGGCCAAGGTGGGCAGGTCACCTGAGGTCGGGAGTTCAAGACCAGCCTGACCAACATGGAGAAACCCTGTCTCTACTAAACATATAAAATTATCCTGGTGTGGTGGCGCATGCCTGTAATCCCAGCTACTTGGGAGGCTGAGGTAGGAGAACTGCTTGAACCCAGGAGTTGGAAGCTGCGGTGAACCAAGATCGCGCCTCTCCAGCCTGGGCAATGAGAGCAAAACTCCATCTCAAAAAAAAAAAAAAAAGCAAATTTTGATACTCTTCCAAAAGATTTATGAGTTGTATTTTACAGTTCAACTGTCATAGTCACATAGAGTCACATAGCTGAAAATGTAACTTTATAGTTTGATCATTTCAGATATAAATTATGCTAATTTTTATACATTTTTTCTTTCTTAAAAACCACTCTTTATCTTTCTAACACCAATTAGTGGTCAGGGCAAATTCTGAGTACAAAAAGGAAAGGTGTGTCTTGCTAGCTGGGATTAAATAGAACAGATTATTTTCTCTTTCTTTTTTATTTATTTATTTTTGAGACAAGGTCTCACTCTGTAGTGAGTCTCAGGCTGTAGTGTAATGGTGTGATCATGGCTCACTGCTGTCTCAACCTCTTGGGCTCAGGTGATCCTCCCACCTCAGGCTCCTGAGTTGCTGGGACTACAGGTGTACTCCACCAAGTCTATTTTTTTGGCGGGGGTGGGGCGAGGGTGGATTTTTGGTAGAGATAGGGTTTTGCCATGTTACCCAGGCTGTTCTCAAACTCCTGGGCTCAAGCAGTCTGCCCACCTTGGCCTCCCGAAGTGCTGGGATTACAAGTGTGGGCCACTGTGACCTACCTGATTGTTTTTAAGAAACAAAAGGAATTGTACATAGAAACAATAATGGCTAAGATGTTGCTAAAGTTTACTTATTGGCTCTCCAAAAAAGGATATAATAATTCAGGCTTTTATTAGTTGTAACAATGTTACAATCTGTTTATTCCTTCCCTTATTCTAAAATGTCAAAATTAAGCAGACTCCTCTGGCTTTTGACAGAATCTCGTCCAATAACTGTAACTTGCAGTCAGGAATCTGGCACAGAGAACAAAAATTCAACAGTAATTAAACATATAGAGACAGGCTAGGTGCAGTGCCTCACACCTGTAATCCTAGCACTTTGGGAAGTCAAGGTGAGTGGATCACCTTAAGTCAGGAGTTCCAGACCAGCCTGGCCAACATGGTGAAACTCTATCTCTACTAAAAGTACAAAGCTTAGCTGGGCATGGTGGCGGAGCCTGTAATCCCAGTTACTTGAACCTGGGAGGCAGAGGTAGCAGTGAGTCAAGGTCGTGCCACTGCACTCCAGCCTGAGAGGCAAGGACAAAACTCCATCATATATATATACTTATATATATATATATGCTGGGCACAGTGGCTCATGCCTGTAATCCCAAATCCCAGCACTTTGGGAGGCCGAGGTGGGTAGACCATGAGGTCAGGAGTTCCAGACCAGCCTGGCCAAGATGGTGAAACCGTCTCTACTAAAAATACAAAAAATGAGCCAGGTGTAGTGGCAGGAGCCTATAATCACAGTTACTCCAGAGGCTGCGGGAGAGAATTGCTTGAACTCAGGAGTCAGAGGTTGCAGTGAGCCGAGATCACACCACTGCACTGCAGCCTGGGTAACAGAGTAAGACTTCATCTCAAAAAAAAAATAGATATATATACATAAATACACACACAATATATATACATATATACACACAATATACATACATATATACACACATTATATATACACTCATATATATAAACCCAAGTATGTTTAAAGATAAAATACCAAAGACTTTAAAGACTCTTAAATCTAACAGTTTTTATTTTTCTAATCACAAAATTAAAAAATACTTATTAGCGTATATGACAATTACCTTCTGAAAGTAGCCTCTTTTTAGAGTTTTATCTCGAACTTGTCGGAAATACACATATCCATAAAAATAAGCAGGATCCTTCTATGAAGAAAGTGACAAGTAAACGTGTGTGGGAGTACATATGAATGTGTTATCTGTATCTACATCTATATCTAGATCTTTTAATATTAACATCAGGTTCCTTTATAAACCCAAATCAAGACATGAGATATACACAAAGAGCTAGTTATGCTTTTCCACCAACAAACAATAATCATGACAGCAACAGCCAGATCAGAACTTTCCAACTCTTGACATGGTCCATATGATGTGTGTAAAAACTTAAAATTAAAACAGAAAAACCCTCTTAACTTGCCCAAGGATGGCAAAGTACTAACCACAAACTAAGTACTAAAGTCAGATTTTCCCCCTATAACTTACTCAGCTTACATTCTTTATTCGTATCTATACTAGGTGAAAGTTAAAGAACAGTCAAATTCTGTTTTCCCCAATGTTATATTTAGTTTCTAAAATATTCTACCTACAATTTTGAGATTGTCAAGGATAAGGAATCAATCTTTAAACAAAATGAGGTACCCTAACATACAATTTCAAGAGAGAAAATAAAAGGAGTTAAATGACAATCTGGATCTTATATAGTCAGCTATACGTTAACCCAATAATATTAAAGCATCACAATGTTTATCAACATACAATCTGAAAGAAAATTGCATTCCAAAAATTTAAGAAGCATTTATATCTTAATGGAATAAACTTTGGCTCAGTTCCTTATTTGATTATTATTCCTTAAACAAATATATATTGACAACCTACTTTGAACAGGGTATTGTGTTAGAGAAGATACAAAGATGCATAAGACACAGGTCTTCCTCAAGGATATCATGATTTAGGAGGAATAAGAAAAGTATAAAAATGAGTATTATTGTAATAAGAGGGTGGGTATCATGAAAAAGCACAAAGTGTAACAGGAAAGCCAAAGGGAAAGAGTAAAGATTACAGGGAGGCAGCTGTTTCTGAATTGGGCATTGAAGGATGGATATAACTTAAAGACGAAGGCATTCCAAGTTGAAAGGGCTAGGAGTTTCAGTTAAAAACACAAAAAGACAGAAAGATACATGCTAACTCAGGATAAAATACATAGTTCAGTTTGACTAAAATATGGCACATATATGGTACACGTAGAAAGGAGATGACAGTGAAATTTTGATAGAATAAAGGTCTTATTTTGGAAGGTCCAAACAGTGAGGGCAAGGAAGTAGTTATAGTACTAAAGGGGTAGTACTATACCCCTTTACTAATCAAATAATTCATAGTCATTTTAGATTTTACTTTTATAATATATATGTACACTTTAGCTGGCAATATTGTATAAGATACATTGTGCTGGAATAAAACAAGAGATGGGATGTCCTTGGGTAAATTTCTTATCCTCAATAGCCCTCAATTCCCTCATCTGCAAAAGGAGCTCTCTTGGAGCACTGTAGGGAGGATTAACTAGATGATATATGCTTATTAACACAGTATCTAGAACATAAAAAGCCCTAACAAATAACAGCTATTATTATTATTGGTTGGAAGAATATATTAGTAGTGATAGCAAGGAGGAGATGTCTCTAAGAGACACTGCACAGGTAGTATCTCTACTATTAGTGGAACCAGAGAAGTAAACTGTAAAAATTGTTATCAGGCAAATTAGTGGAACCTAGGGAAGTAAACTGTAAAAACTGTTATCAGGCAAATTATGTCAAAGTCACACTGGATGTGCTGATAGGGCATCCAAATGAAAACGTTCCTCATGTAGTTAAAGATGTAAACATGCAGTACAAAGGAGAAAAATCTAGACTCTAAGATTACCTGAATTATTAAAATTTTTTAAATAAATAATAACTATAAAACAAAACCCATTCAAAAATCAAAAAGATATGTTATCATCAAGAATGACTACCCTCAACTCTAGATGATATTTACTGTATAGTGCAAACTTCACTCCCACATCTAATTCAAGAATTTATTAACAAATGAAAGGAAATTATCTTAACATTCTAATCCTTTTTTTCTTTTTGAGACAGAGTCTTGCTGTTGCCCAGCATGGAGAGCAGTGGCGTGATCTCTGCTCACTGCAACCTCCGCCTACCAGGTACAAGTAATTCTCCTGCCTCAGCCTCCCAAGTAGCTGGGATTACAGGTGCCCACCACCATTTTAATAATTCACAATGACGTTATGTTTCAAGCATAGTAATTGTATAAAGTGTCTTTCATTCACATGCTGAATCCTTATGAATAAGACTCACTTAGGAAATTTAGTTACATAATATAGTAGCAAAACAAAAGCAAAATATTTCTGAATGGTATCAGAGGTATCTGAATAAATGAGTTCTAAAGTTTCCTCTCACATGGACATTTTTCTATGACTAGTTTTCCAACCTTTAAGTAAACTGGTAAATCTTTGTCAAATTGATCCAGGAGACAATGCAGTGACACCCTCCTCCCAGAAGACTGTCGAAATCTAAAACAAAACTGGGTATCTCCAAGACAACCTAATGAAAACAAAAATGAAAGAAATTAAGGATAGCTTAGTATAACATTTATCTAGTTTCATCCATTTTAGAGCTGAAAAAAATCCTATCAATCATTTTAACCTATTCTGTCATGTTTTGGAGGGAAAAAAGGAAAACCTAAGAGTTCAAGTGACTTGCTCAAAGCCATCCTTGATGGTTAGAGGCAGAGTCAGAAGTAAAACATGCATCTTAACTCCTAAGTCTCTTTACTATTTTCCTATTCCATATCCCTCATGTAATTAAAAGTTTTTGGAATACGGCTGCATATAATGTTGACTTGCAAACATAATAATGAGCAAAAGATGCCAAACACAAAAGAACACATATTGTTCAAATCCACTTTTATAAAATGTTCTGAAAGTAGTGCTTAGGGATGCACGGCTGAATGATAAAAATATAAAGAAAAGTATTATTATAAGAAAGGATAGTGGTTACATTTGGAGAAAAGATTCACCTCAATTTCCTTGCCAACAAAACCAAGGAGTATTATTAGATAATCTCTAAAGTCACTTCCAGTAGCAACATTTGAAGATTCTAAAATAAAATTCCACAACTTGACCTATGACTGTACTGAATTCCAAGCATCTTACCCAATATGCTAAGAAAAATAAAGATCTACAGGATGCGAAAAGATATACAAGTTATGCTGTGAGCACCATAGCTTTCTGATGATTCACTTAAAGATAAAAAAAAATTTAATGAAAACTGACTCTTTCTTTTATAAATAGTTATAAAAATTAACTTATGTGATTTTTTTTTTTTTTTTTTTGAGATACAGTCTCCCTCTATTGCCCAGGCTAGAATGCAGTGGCGGGATCTCAGCTCACTGCAATCTCCACCTCCTAGGTTCAGGAGATCCTCCTGCCTTAGCCTCCCGAGTAGCTGGGATTACAGGTGCACAACACCACACCAAGCTAATTTTTTGTATTTTTAGTAGATACTGGATTTTGCCATGTTGGCCAGGCTGGTCTTGAACTCCTGGGCTCAAGAGATTCTCCCACCTCAGTCTCCCAAAGTGCTGGTATTATAGGGGAGAGCCACCACACCAGGCTTTAGAATGTTATTTCTATATTTGTACAAACACAGCTACAGAGTGGATCAAAATGTATAAGACTAAAATAAAACATGAAGCTTCAAGAGCCAGCCCCCTCCCTTCTCCCCTCAGCTTATATAGTCCCTCACTCTGTGATTAGGGTGGTTAAGCTGGATTGCTAAGAAACAGTAGTTTAGATCAGAGTTTTTCACAGTTTATTACATAGACTGATGTCAGTCCATAAACTCTTATCACTGTTCCATAACCAAATAAATATGCAAGTTGAGAATATACATTTAGAAACTTTCACAGCAACCTGATATTGCAGTAATAAATTTGGACTTTTAGGCCAGGCACAGTGGCTCACACCTATAAATCCCAGCACTTTGGGAGGTCAAGGTGGGTGGATCACTTGAGGTCAGGAGTTTGAGACCAGCCCGGCCAACATGGTGAACCCTCTCTACTAAACATGGCCGTCTCTACTAAAAATACAAAAATTAGTCAGGTGTGGTGGCAGGCGCCTGTAATCCCAGCTACTCAGGAGGCTGAGGCAGAAGAATTGCTTGAACCCAGGAGGCAGAGGTTGTAGTGAGCCAAGATCACAGCAATGTACTCCAGCCTGAGCAACAGAGCAAGACCCTGTCTCAAAAAAAAAATTAGACTTTTATTTTATATTTCTTTGTTTTTTCCTTTCATTTTATTTTTCTAATAATTCAATTAAATTGTTTTACAAAAATATTGGTTGAAAACAGACTAGAAATATTAAAACCCCCAACTGTTCCTTCAACACGGTATGAGAAGTGCTGCTTTAACTACTGGGAAGTGTAAAGCACATGATGATGTCCCTGCTATTTACAGAGAAGAAATGTGTTGAGACAAATATTGTCTGCATGTCAAGTCCATCCATAACAAGTAGGATTAATCTTTCCCTCAGATTCATTATTGCTTCAAACTCTCTCTACTAATGCTGAGTTTTTCTCTCTGGACATGTTTAAAATATACTGACTACTGTCCTTGGGTACTCATCACAGCTTAAGCCTCAGCAACACCTACATCCAGATGATATTAATGGTAAATGATAAGGAGAAAAACACTGGACACATTAAACTTAGGCTCCTAAAGATAAAAGCCATTCAAATGGAACAAAAAAATTAAACCTAAAAAAACAACCAAACAAAGCTTCTTCTAAGGTGGGGGAGGGGTTGAGGAGGGCAAACCATTCCAATCTCAAAAGGATTTTTTAATTTGAGATGGAGTCTCACTCTGTCGTCCAGGCCGGAATGCAGTGGCGTGATCTCGGCTCACTGCAGCCTCTGTCGCCTGGGTTGAAGCAATTCTCCTGCCTCGGCCTCCTGAGTAGCTGGGATTACAGGCACCTGCCACTGCACCAGCTAATTTTTGTAGTTTTAGTAGAGATGGGGTTTCACCGTCTTGGCCAGGCTGGTCTTGAACTCCTGACCTCATGACCCACCTGCCTCGGCCTCCAAAAGTACTGGAATTACGGTGTGAGCCACCACACCTGGCCTCAAAAGCATTTTTATCTGTGTCATTTTTTCATGCAGTCTAAAATGCTATTTTAAGTGTATACAAGGCTTGATTTATGTCTCTTTCCTAGGGACTGCTGTACTGTGTCTGGATTTCCTTCTATAGCAATAAAAGCTATTCTGGGAAAAATTAAATCCATTTCAAAGTTGGTACAGTAATCCCAACTTCCTTTATTTTCCTGAGAAAGAGTCTTGCTCTGGCCACCCAGGCTGGAGTGCAGTGGCACGATCTCGGCTCACTGCAACCTTCACATCCCTGGTTCAAGCGATTCTCCTGCCTCAGTCTCCTGAGTACCTGGGACTACAGGCACATACCACTATGCCCAGCTAATTTTGTATTTTTAGTAGAGACAGGGTTTCACCATGTTGGCCAGGCCAGTCTCGAACTCATGACCTCAAGTTACCATCTGCCTCAGCCTCCCAAAGTGCTGAGGTTACAGGTGTAAGCCACCGAACCTGGCCTCCAACCTTCATTTAATAAACACATAACAGAAACAAACTGTTTGGATAACCACAACTGAGGATAGTAACTTCAAATATTTACAAAACATATAGTCTCTTGCTACCTAGATTAATGATGATCTGTTAAGACAGCAAGGTGCCTGCTTTCAGGTCTTTTGTAATTTTACTTGTAAGTACCAACAATACTTCAAGTCATATGATCCACACTTCATTTAATGTACGGCACATAAAAAAAGCATTTAAAAATATCTATGTGGAAAAAAATCAGCTCAGCATGGTGGTTCACGCCTATAATCCCAACACTTTGGGAGGCAGAGGTGGGTGGATCACTTGAGCTTGGGAGTTTGTGACCAGCTTGGTCAACATGGTAAAACCCCATTTCTACTAAACATACAAAAATTGGCCTTAATTAGCCAGGTGTGGTGGCACACGCCTGCAGTCCCAGCTACTCGGGAGCCTGAGGCAGAAGAATCACTTGAACCCGGGAGGCGGAGGTTGCAGTGAGCCGAGATCATGCCACTGCACTACAGCCTGGGTGATAGAGCGAGCCTCTGTCTCAAAAAAAAAAATTAGCTGGGCATGGTAGCAGGCACCTGTGGTCCCAGCTACTTGGGAGGCTGAGGCAAGAGAATCACTTGAACTGGGAGGTGGAGGTTGCAGTGAGCTGAGATCACGCCACTGCACTCCAACCTGGGTGACTCAACAGAGCAAGACTTTAAAGTACTTTAAAATTTTTTTGATTTACAAAGATTTCCATTTGAACTTAACTTCCAAAAAGAAAAGGACACACGCACAGACTATAAAACTAGATACAGACTATTTAAACACTACAGAATTAACTTCTTAGCCTTGATGTATAAGTGTAGGGGACTTTTTGTCTACCATCTTAGGTTCAGTAACTGGGGCCTGTGAAACAAACAGACAACAGATTAACAAGAAAAGATTTAGTTTGAATGCATACAAAGGCTTCAGAGAAAAACATAAAAACCCAAAGAGGTGGTTAAACTTGGGAGCTTAGAAACCATTTTAACAAAGGAAACTAAAATACAGTGACTACATAAAGGAAAAGAGATTTGGACTTCTAAGGGTGGTAAATTGTGGGGAGGTAAACATATGGGTGAAACTAATGAAAGATAAGGGTTATTTTAGCAAGGCTTATTTATGCAGAATCAAGCTGGTAGCATCTCCAGTGATAAGTTTTCTCTGGTGATTCAGAATCTTTCTCTTCTTCCTGGTACGGGAAAGGGGAGGGGTGACCTTCACAAAGGGAAATGTATGCCCTGCTTTTAGGCATATGGGGGGAGGGTAAAGAGCTCTTTTTGCATCTGCTGTTTCTCAGCTGCCTTCAGCTCAAAATAATCCTTAAGCATAAGTGATATATTTGGGAATAGCATATTCTGATCCCCTTCATGCTCATGTAGAGAAGTGAAAAAGAGAGAGGAGCCATGACAACCAGCTATGATCTGAAAGAAAGGAACATCCAGTGTAATTCACTGGGATTCCATGCAGAAAGTCAGTCCATCCTGCAATCTATACAACTTAGCTTACTCTGAGTCCTGGAAATCTAACCCATCACAGTATAAGGCCAAGTGCAGTGGCTCACGCCTGTAATTCCAGCACTTTGGGAGGCCGAGGAGGGAGGATCTCCTGATGTTGGGAGTTCCAGACCAGCCGGATCAACATGGAGAAACCCCATCTCTACTAAAAATATAAAATTAGCCAAGCATGGTGGCGCATGCCTGTAATCCCAACTACTCAGGAGGCTGAGGCAGAAGAATTACTTGAACCCTGGAGGAGGAGCTTGCGGTGAGCCGAGATTGCACCATTGCCCTCCAGCCTGGGAAACAAGAGCAAAACACCATCTTAAAAAGAAAAAAGGAAAAAAAAAAGCATATGTGCAGATTTTATAAGAAAAATGTTAACTGAAATGAAGAAGACACATTCCTACAAGACCTCTGTATCACTATTTCATTAATAGGCAAAAACATTAAAATAATTCCAGGTCAGAAAAAATGCCTTAGTGGGATCTCTAAAAGGCAATATCTAATTTACCAAGATATCACTCTTCTTTCATATAGTTCACCAAAGCTGAGTTACAAATGTATAGAAAAAAAATTCTGGCAGCATTTATACAGAAAGGAGAAAATGCTAAAAAAAAAAAAAAAAAAAAATTAAATGTCAAATCTCTCAAATCAGATTAAATGAATGAATTAACAGAATATTAGAAGTAACCACAAAAGGAAAGAAAACTAGATTGCTTTATAACTGTGTGTGGCCTGAGAAACTGAATGTTTTGGTCACTGTAAGCCAAAAAAAGCTAGTTTGAAAGTGAAACACAAGAGGTAACCTGAAGGATGTCAATGATTAGGACCACACAAAACGAAGAGCTTGAAAGAGACCAGCAAAACCAAGCTTAACAATAAACAGGACCTTATATGTTTTTTTCTATACACCAAGCACTATGCCAAGGCTTTATATATATTAACCCATATAAACTATTGCAAATAACTTATGGCCTTGCTTCCTAACCAAACTTATCCTGGCTTTTTAAAAATGCACTGCTTTTACAGAGTTCCCAGTAAGCTCCCAGATTCTGAACTGATAGTAAACTATATACTCTACAAACTATTTAATACATACTCCATGAATCCCAAATATATCAATGTCGCTGATTTTCAACCTCTTCACTATTTCAAGAGTTTATTGTTTCTTGACGGTTTACCTCATCACACCATAATAGTTATTTTAAAAGTTGAAGCAACTACAATCAACAATGACATGACTAGGTATCATTAAAATAGGAATCAAAATCATTATCTATTTGGCTGAATCTGTGTTTGCATTCTAATATGCTATTTCAATCAATACTTTAACAGTATTACTAGTAGTCTTAGTATAAAATCAAACAGAAACACTGTGTGAAAAATAGTTACCTGAATTTGAATCTGGAAAAGACAAATAGCAAATATTGGTTTTCTGAAAAAGAAAACAAAAGCTATGTATGCTGACACACACATAACCAATGAAAACAAACAGAAATATAACAGTAAACTATACAGAGCAGTACTTTTACTTACTTCTTTGTCAGTAAGTTTGGAATGCTGAGGATAAATTACCTGGAAGAAAAGAGTTAAATTTTATTAAACATATTATAACAAACATTAGTTATAAACATATTATAGGCTGGGTGCGGTGGCTTGCGCTTGTAATCTCAGCACTGTGGAAGGCCAAGGCAGGCGGATCACTTGAGGTCAAGTGTTCACGACCAGACTGGCCAACATGGTGAAACCCAGTCTCTACTAAAAATACAAAAATTAGCCAGCCATGGTAGCCCATGCCTGTAGTCCCAGCTACTTAGGAGGCTGAGGTGGAAGGATCACTTGAACCCAGGACATGGAGGTTGTAGTAAGCCAAGATTGCGCCACTGCACTCCAGTTTGGGTGACAGATAAGACCCTGTCTCAAAAAAAGAGTGTGTGTATATATATATATATATACACATATATAATAAACATTAATCTAAATAGTAGTTGGATACGGTCAAATCACTTTCAGAAAGAGTTCACAGATGCATGGATAAAGAAAATGCAGTAAATATATATAATGGGATATTATTCAGCCATTAAAAAAATGAAATCTAGGCCAGGCTCGGTGGCTCATGCCTGTAATACCAGCACTTTGGGAGGCCAAGGCAGGTAGATCATGAGGTCAGGAGTTCAAGACCAGCCTGACCAACATAGTGAAATCCCATCTCTACTAAAAGTACAAAAATTAGCTGGGCACGGGGGCATGCGCCTGTAATCCCAGCTACTTAGGAGGCTGAGGCAGGAGAACTGCTTGAACCTAGGAGGTGGAGGTTGCAGTGAGCTGAGATCATGCCACTGCAATCCAGCCTGGGCAACAGAGTGAGACTCTGTCTCAAAAAAAAAAAAACAAAAGGAAAAAATTAAATCCAGGCCAGCACGGTGGCTCACACCTGTAATCCCAGCACTCTGGGAGGCTGAGACGGGCACAGTTCAATACCAGCCTGGTCAACATGGTGAAACCCCATCTCTAATAAAAATACAAAAATTAGCTGGGTGTGGTGGCTCATGCCTGTAATCCTAGCCATTCGGGAGCCTGAGACATGAGAATCACTTGAACCCAGGGGGCAGAGGTTACAGTGAGCGGAGATTGCACCAGTGTACTCCAGCCTGGGCGACAGAGTTACAGTCTGTCTCAAAAACATTAAAAAAAAAAAAAAAAAGAATTCCTGTTATTTGCAACAGCATGGGTAGAACTGGAGAACATTATGTTAAGTGAAATAAGCCAGGCACAGAAATACAAATATCACATATTCTCACTCATATGTGAGGGCTAAAAAGAGGAACTCGTAGAGATAGAAAGTAGAATAATGATGGTGAGTTACCAGAGGCTGGGAAGGTCAGTAAGAGTTTGGGAGGGCAGAATAAAGAAAGAATGGAGGGGTACAAAAATACAGTTAGATAGAAGGAATAAGATCTAGTGTTTGGTAGCACAATAGGACAACTATAGTTAACAATAATTTATTGTGTATTTCAAAATCACTGAAAAGTAGAACTGCAAAGTTCCTAACACAAAGAACTGATAAATGCCTGAGGTGCTAGATGTCCCAATAACCCTGATTTGATCATTACACGTTGCATGTCTGCATCAAAATATCACATGTACCCCACATATGTGTGTAACTATTATACATCCACAATAATTAAGAATATTTTTCTTTTTGTTTGCTTGAGAAGGAGTTTCACTCCTGTTGCCCAGGCTGGAGTGCAATGGCACCATCTCAGCTCACTGCAACCTCTGCCTCCCAGGTTCAAGAGATTCTCCTGCCTCAGCCTCCCGAGTAGCTGGGATTCAAGGCAGGCACCACCATGCTCAGCTAACTTTGTATTTTTAGTAGAGACAGGGTTTCACCATTTTGGTCAGGCTGGTCTTGAACTCTTGACCTCAGGTGATCCACTCGCCTCGGCTTCCCAAAGGGCTGGGATTATAGGCCTGAGCTACCATGCCCAGCCAAGAGTATTTTTTTTAAAAAGAAATAGTTCTGGCCAGGCACTTCTATAAGTGGGAGGAGCTAAATGATGAGACCTTATGAACACAAAGAAGGAAACAATAGACACTGGGGTCTACTTGATGGTGGAGGGTGAGAGGAGGGAGAAGAGTAGAAAAGATAACTACTGGGTACTGGGGTTAACACCTCGGTGATGAAATAATCTGCACAACAAACCCCTATGACATGAGTTTACCTATGTAACAAACTTTCACATGTACCCTAAAACCTAAAATAAAAGTTAAAAAGACAAAAAAAAAAAAAACAGTTTATAAACTTTAATAATAAAACAAAGGGGAAAGCTGGGAGTATTGAGTAATATTTATATTAGGTAAAAAAAGTTTTTGGTTTAAAGTTATCTCCAAAAGATTGGTAAACTCGTAAGTTATCAAGAATCATTTACCAACTGAATTACTAATAACTCAAAGCTTACTAAGTCTTTTCTTCCAGAGTCTATAATATAAAGAGAACTTAATCTTTCAGCTGGCATCTACTTCAAGAAACAATAATTTCAACTGACTCCAACAAGTAATACACACCCTACTTAGTTACTGAAAATGAAAAGGAAAAATAATTATCTGCAGTTTAAGAAACCTCAAGGACCATTTCCATAATAAAGGCTATTCTAATTCTTTCTGGTTGCTTTAAAGAATCATTATGCATTTTCTTAAACACGTTATTTTAGTGTCTACAATGACCACAGCCACCTCCTGAAGAAACTCCCGCCCCACAGCCCCTGCAAAGAAGCAGGGCTAGGCCAGGTCAATTATCATCAGAACAAACACTAGTAAACACCACACCCAAGGGCACACACTCTACAAGCCAACCAGGCTCTATGTTATAACCAACCTAACCTCCTCAGGAGATGAACATTACATTTATCGAAGTGACAAAAAGTATGCACTCAATACTTGACTAGTCAACTGACACTATACATGAGTTACAGAAAGCATTTTGTGTGCATTGGCAGTAATGCCTCTCTCATGCTACCAATTATCAAAGACCAGTGATTTTCAAAATAGCAGAGGTGACTTAAAGGCCACCTGGTGGTACTAATGGCTGACTTAGGAGAGTCAGGCCCCTCCAGCACATACTTATATACACTATTTAGTCTTCCCTGTATACCAGACACAAGGACTCAGAACTCTGCAAACTTTTCAAATTCCCAGTAGTTTGCAGTTTAATTTTTTTTTTTTTTTGAGTCGGAGTCTTACTCTGTCGCCCAGGCTGGCGTACAGTGGCGTGATCTTGGTTCACTGCAACCTCCGCCTCCTGGGTTCAAGCGATTCTCCTGCCTCAGTCTCCTGAGTAGCTGGGACTATAGGCGTGCGCCACCACGCCCGACTGGTTTTTGTATTTTTTAGCAGAGACGGGGTTTCAGCATATTGGACAGGCTGCTCTTCAAATTCCTGACCTCGTGATCTGCCTGCCTCAGCCTCCCAAAATGCTAGGATTACAAGTGTGAGCCACCGTGCACCCTGCCTACATTTTTTTCTAATGAAAAGAAACTTTAAATCCATATGTAGTTATATCTACATTTTTCACTTTGTAATTTCTCTTCCTGCTCTTCCTCTTAGAAAGTCCTCTTGGCCAGGCACAGTGGCTCATGTCTATAATCCCAGAACTCTGGGACTTTGAGGTGGGGGGATCCCTTGAGCCCAGAAGTTCAAGACCAGCCTGGGTAATATGGTGAAACCCCATGTTACAAAATATACACCACGTTGTGTATTTTGTAACATGGGGCACACCATTTTGTAACATGGTGGCACACACCTGTGGTCCCAGCTACTGGGGAGGGTAGGTGGAGACTGCTTGATCCCAGGAGGTAGAGGCTGCAGTGAACCAAGATCATGCCACTGCACTCCAGCCTGAGCGAAACAGTGAGACCCGCTCTCAAAAAAAAAAAAAAAAAAAAAAAGTCCTTTTTGGTCAGGCACCGTGGCTCATGCCTATAATCCTAGCACTCTGGGAGGCCGAGGTGGGTGATCACTTGAGGCCAGGAGTTGAAGACTAGCCTGGCCAACATTGTGAAACCATGTCTCTAGTAAAAATACAAAAAACTTAGCCGGGCATGGTGGCAGACGCTTGTAATCCCAGCTACTTGGGAGGCCGGGGCACAAGAATCACTTGAACCTGGGAGGCAGAGGTTGCAGTGAGCCAAAATTTTGCCACTGCACTCTAGCCTGGGCGACAGAGTAAGATTCTGTCTTAAAAAAAGAAAAAGTCCACTGGTTAAAACAATTCTTTAAGATATCTGGAAAAAAAAAAAAGGAAAAAGAAATAGTCCTTCTCTTGCTGTTCCAAGACGTCTTAGAAAAAGCCCTTCTCTCATCTTTTAACAGTTAAATCCTTGTTTCCTAAGGCATGACACACATGCCAGTGGAGCTATTATATGGTGCACAGCCCTTTTAAAATTTTAGTAGTTATATGTACTGGACTTATTTTAATGTGTATTAGAAAAAAAAAAGTAACACTCAATATAGGATAGATACAAATGCTTAAGATATAGCTAAGTAAAAAAGGAGGCAGAAGGATGTGAAGAATCCAGTTAAAGAAAAATATTAATCATACAAATAATATGACAAGAAATGACTGAAACTTGGAAAACAACAATGAATTAAGTTTTTGCATATTTTCTTCTAACATTTTATGGGCTTTTTCTTTAATTCTGAGCTATAGCTCAAACTGCTACTTTTTATTTTTATTTATTTATTTATTTTTTTGACAGTCTTGCTCTGTCACCCAGGCTGGAGTGCAATGGTATGATCTCAGCTCAACACAACATCTGCCTCCTGGGTTCAAGTGATTCTTGTGCCTCAGCCACCCAAGTAGCTGGATTACAGGGGTGCGCCACCACACCCAGTTAATTTTTGTATTTTTAGTAGACAGGGTTTCACCATGTTGGGCAGGCTGGTCTTGAATGCCCAACCTTAAGTGATCCACCCACCTTGGCCTCCCAAAGTGCTGGGATTACAGACACGAGCCACCACGCCCAGCCTCAAACTGTTATTTTTTAAATTGTCAACATTCCCAACACTATTTGCTCCAAACAAACAAAAAACTATTTCCCATTGATATGTAAGATTCTAATAGTACCTTCTAATAAGTTCCACCTGCTATTCCTATATCCTATCATTTTAATCAATTCTCTACAGTGAAAGACAGCAGAAAGATGGAGAGAAACCAAGACTTTACATGATTTCAACTATAAATTCAGTTGTGCCTTGAATCAGGCTTACCTGTGAACTTTGCAATAACATGAATCAATAAACCTTGTTTTCTTATGCTAGTTTGGGCTCTGTTGTCTCTTTTGGGGGGGTGGGGGACAGGGCATCACTGTCACCAAGGCTAGGGTGCAGTGGCACAATTGCGGCTCACCGCAGCCTTCACCTCCAGGGCTCAAGCGATCCTCTCACCTTAGCCTTCTCAGTAGCTGTGACTACAGGAATGCACCAACACATCTGGCTAATTTTTAAACTTTCTGTAGAAATTGGGTCTTGCCATATTGCCCAGGATGGTCTCAAACTCCTGGCCTCAAACGATCCTCCTGCCTCTACCTCCCAAAGTGTTGGGATTACAGGCCACAACATCCAGCCTTCCTGTCACTTTTAACAGAAAGAATCATGAATGCTTTTTTATTTTGATGGCGCAAAGCACTACTATATCTTAATTCACTAGATCTCAATTTCTTCCTAGCTTTGTATTAGATTGCATTGACTCTTTCCCTTACCAGCTGGGATTAATATAATCCTTCTCAGTTCCTAAATAGAAGCACTTGGTAGAGGTTAATTACATCCTATTCTTTGCAAGCTGTTATATCATCTTAAATACCCAACCATCTAAATGCTTTTGTCAAAATCACTAACTCATCACAATATCACTAACTCACCACAATATCTCATTAAACCAGTCCAACACAACTCATTTAGCCAAGGAAACGACTCCTTTTATATATATATATATAAAAGGACTTTCTGTTATAATCCACTTAGACTAAATACCAAGTTCTTTTGGCAGTCATAGGATAATTTCTCCTAATACTTTTTCCAGGATAAATACAAATTTATAGAGTATATTCTTGATGTTTAAATTTTTTTTTTTATTAATGCTAAGATTTTATTTAAAACAGCTCTGGAAATTTCGAGACTTTATTACTTGCCTCTAGTTAGAAAAATATTAATTTCTAATGATTCCTATCTGACACTAGGATAAGAAACTTTTAAAAAGAAAAAATTGCAGACTTTATCTTCTTTAATGGTATAGTTTCTTATTCTTTTTTTTAAATTTTTTTATTTTTGAAAGAAAGAAAAAGAGACGAAAGAAAGAGAGTGAAAGAAAGAATAAAAAGAATGTAAGAGAGAAAGAAAGAGGAAGAGAAAGAGGGAGAGAGAACGGGATTCTTGTTCTATTGCCCAAGCTAGAATGCAGTCTAAAAATGGGTATTAAAAACCTCTTTTATGCCAAGAATTGTGCTTAACAATGGAGACAGGAAGGAATAAGGGATGAAAATAACAAACAAGCAGCCAGCCAGTGTTTTACTCAAACCTGTGAAATGCTATGCAATTGCTGAGGAGTGATTTACTTCCAATTTTGTGGTCACTTTTCAAATAGGTGTAATGTGATACTGAGAAAAATGTATGTTTTGAGGATTTGGGGTGGAGAGTTCTGTAAATAATTGTTAAGTTTACTTGTTCCAGGTCTGAGTTCAAGTCCTGGATATCCTTGTTAATTTTCTATCTTGTTGATCTGTCTAATATTGACAGTATAATGTTAAAGTCTCCTACTATTATTGTGTGCGAGTCTAAGTCTCTTTGTAAGTCATTAAGAACCTGCCTTATGTACCTGGGTGTTCCTGTATTGGGTGCATATATATTTAGGAT
>CAUYLG010046086.1:0-23311 GCA_963573385.1 Cacajao melanocephalus | reverse complement strand
TATAATTAAATAATTAAATATATAATAATTGTACAATTATATATAATATATAATATACATCATATAATTATATACAATATATAAATGTATACTATGTATATTATATATTTTTATATATTATATATAACTAGATACGTAATTATACATAACTAAATATGTAATTATATATATTTACATTCAACAGCATTGTTAAGGATTATATGTATGATATAATTATATATATAATCATATCTATAATTAATACATAATTAAGGATTATATATATAAAACTATATATAATTAAGGATTATATATTAATTATATATAATTAATATATAATTATGGATTATATATATAATCCTTAACAATGCATATATATGCATATATATGCATCTACATATAACATGATTTAATTAGTAACTTAGTCCTGATTAAACATAACAAATGTTACATTTGTTAATATATTAATAATTACCACTTAACTGATTTGGAATGCTTCTTTATCCTTGATTTTTACCTATTCTTGTTTTCAAGGTTTTTAAAGAGAAGTCTCTGTGTTCAATTCATTCAAAAGGCACAATTGCATTTTATTTGTAGATAGTTTATTCTCTTAAGTGTGGGTTAACTTTCACCAAATAATTCATTATACAACAAAGCCTTTTAGGTTGGATATTTTGAAGTTTAAAGTTTAGTAAACATGGAGGTTTGTTATCACTTGAAGTTATAGATTGTTTATTACGAGAATCTGTATGAAAATTTGGATTTTTCTAAGCTTTCATGATTTGAAATAAATAAATGCCTGGACTCATTTCAAAAGTATTTTGTGTATCTAAAACTTTGAGGCACAGGCACCAGGAATGCCATTTTTCACACTGCAAACATTTTCAATCTTTTTGGGATACGGATGTGTAAAAGACAATTTAAAATGCAGCATACTGTTATACTGAAACAATAAGTACAACGGCTTCTGGAAAACAGGAGAAAAGGCCTATTTAACTCTGCCAATTGAGGTTTTTTTGATGTATTAAACAGTAGTCATTATCCCTATTTATGAATTTTTTTCAATTTGTTGCAGAGTCTGAGACAGGGAAACATTATAGTCAGCAGTGTGTGTCTCTTCTTTACTGCAAAGTCTCAGTTTTTCTACATACTAGCTTGGGAAATCATGTTAGTTATTTCTAAGAGTGAATTGACTATATTGGGATGAGTAAAACCAAATTTTTAAACTCCAATATTATTTTAAATATAAGAGATATCAGAGACCAAGGTAAAATATTTTCATTTTAAAATGTATTTATGATAGTCTTTCATTTTTTAAAGACTATCACAGTCTAACTAGCAAAAATAAAGTATCTTATTTATATTAAGATGCAATATGAATAGTTTTCTTTAAAATATGTATTTCCAAAACTAAATTTTACTCCATTGGTGCCATTTCTAAGGTCTTTTTATGTCAGCCTACTTTAAATAGTAGTAAGTTTTAGAAGCAATATTGTTTAAAATGCTCATCATTTTGAATTTTCCAAGATGATAGAATTTGATTCATTTCTACTTACTATATAAAGCCACAGGAAGATAGCCATAGAAGTCAGTAAAATCCAAATCCTTAATGAAAACCAGATAACTATTTATTCTTGTGAGTTAAGACAAAAATGCCCTTAAAACATTTTCAGTAATAACTTAAGTACTTATTTTACTCCTGTTATGTGTTGAATTATATTTCTTTATCTCCTGATTTATATTTTGAAGTCCCAGCTCTCAGTACCTCAGACTATAAAGTTATTTGGAAATATGGTCCTTACAGAGAGAATTATGGAAAAAAAAATGTTATTTGTGTGTACTGTAATTCAATGACTGGGTCCTGTAAGAACAAGAGAGATTTTTGACACATGTATACACATGGATGTTAATCACAACAGAGATTTTTGACACATGTATACACATGGGGGTAATAACGTGAATAGACACAGGAAGAAAACAGTTATTTACCAACCAAGGACAAAGGCTTAAAGAAGATTCTTCCCTCAGTGTTAAAGGAACCAACCCTTTCAACATCTTAATTTTAAATTTCTAGGCTTGAGAACAGTGACACAATAAATTTCTGTGTTCAAGTTACCCAACTGGTGGTACTTTGTAATAGTGGTTCTAGAAAATAAATAAAACATTTAAATACATGTATGTGGATAAAACCCTTAAAAATATGCATCTGTTTAATAAAATACAAGGGTTGCAATTGCTTTGGGGTAGGGATAATGCACAGAATAACCTTTATGTTCTTCCAGGACTTTGAAACCAAAATAGCAGCAGAAATGAAATTTACTTGAGAAGAATTTTAAGTAACAATATTTTGTTTTTGAAAACATCATGAAATAGGCTACTTAGAAAATGTAAATCAGGACCATAATTTTCAAATTTTAATTTTAAAAGTAATTATCATACTTTTTTAAAGAGTGGAATTACATGTCTGCTTTCTCTAGATTATCAAAAAGATTATTTCAGAAGGCATATGGTGAGACAGACTTAACTATGGATTTCAGCTAGTTTCACAATTTATGGAGAAAACAGTTTTTTTAGTAGCATAAAGCATTGTGGAGCTGATAACACCACTTTTTTTAAGCATTATGCATGCTAGAATGAATTTTAAATTTCATTTTTATAAGCTATTAGATACCAGTAAAATGAAACATATATATAACATTTAATGTTATAACCAAATATTTTATGTTATAATAAAATAAAATACTAATTAACAGTTTTGCCTTGTGTTGTGAACACTAACATAAATTTTATTTTTATCAAATGGTTTTTGTAAATCAGTGCAAAACTTCATCTCATTGTTTCTGGTCTGATAAACAGAAAGCTTAGTTTGCATTTGCTACTACTTGGAAAATACCAGTAGAATAAAGACAATGGGAAAAATTTAGCTGAATATTTAATAGTTGGAGATTATTTGTATTTTAACATTGTACATTGTATCTATGCTGTTATTTTCTTCAAGTGACCTCTTTGGGCTGACTGTGAGAGAGAAGACTCGCCAGTATTTGAGAACTACTGGCTCCCATGTACTTGTTCCTTGTCTATGGCACCTGATCAACCCATCCATAATTTTCCAATTAAAGAGACAAGTGGTGACTCAGACTAAATTGGGATTATATTCGTAGTGTGAGTGTACATTTATGAAACATTATAAGAATCATGCTTAAAATTATTTATAATTTAAACCCTAATTCAAATATATTAAACATTTTAATTGTATTACTTATAATCTACTGGACTTTTACAATTAAACATTCATCTTCTAAATATTAAATTTAACTAATTTAGGAACATAGGAGAAATCATATCACAGACAAATTTAACGTAAATACAAACATAAACAAAAACATACATCTTTTTGTTTAAATTTATGAGGTTCAAGTATAATTTTTCACATGCACTGATTGTGTAATGGTGGAGTCAGGGCTTTTATGGTACCCGTCACCTTATTAATGTAGACTGTACCCATTAAGTAATTTTTTATTATCTACTCCTTCCTACTTTCCAATTCTTCTGAGTCTCTATATCTATCATTTTACACTCCATGTCCATGTATACACAATATTTAGTTTCCACTTATAGATGAGTATTTGTCTTTCTGTGTATGAGTTGTTTCACATAGGATAGTAACCACCAGTTCAATCCTTGTTACTAAAGAAGACATAATTTAATCTTTGCTATGGCTGAATAGTATTTCATGGTATATATATACCACATTTTCTCTGTCCACTTATCCACTGATGGACACCTAGGTGGATTCCGTATCTTTGCTACTGTGAATAGTGCTGCGATAAACATACAAGTGCAGCGATCTTTATCTATGATAATTTCTTTTCCTTTGGATAGATATCCAGCAGTGGGATTGCTGGATTGAATGGTAGTTCAAATGTTTTTAGTTACTTGAGGAATCCCTGCATTCAGGTCACAGTCTTTCCTGGAGAAACGGGTTTTAATCCCACTTCTGACAAAATGTGTGTTCTTCCCAGTCTGAATAAGTATTATTAAAAAGAAAAAAAATGACAGATGTTGATGAGCATGCAAAGAAAAAGTAACTGTTATACACTGTTGGTGGAAATGTAAATAAGTGAAACCTCTGTGGAAAAACACTTCTTATATTTAATATTGAAAATGTTCATATGTGTGGTGTGGCATCAATTCTTGGCTTCCTTCTGTAAAAGCTATTGTTACAAAAATGGTTTAAGCACAATGTGCTTTGATTATTCTCAATGTTAAATTCATAGGATTCTACCTTATACTACCTGTAAGCCATCTCCAAATATACGTAAACCTGAGATTTAATTTTAATAAATCAAAGTATTCATATTTTAATTAACAAAATAATGTTGTATTTTTTGCTATTAACTTTCTTTTCCTAATTTTAGACAATATGTTGTAGCTATATTACACCAAATAAGTCTTTCAGATAATTTTTTAAAACAACTTTTGAGTAAGAGAATTCTGTTAGAAATTTGTCTCTTTACCTGGATAAAAATTGCACTGGAAGAATCTATCAAATGCAGCCATGTTTTATATCTGGAGTCTATGGAAAGTTTTAAATGTAGGAGAAAATTTTGGCAGTAATTGCACTAAAGTTTTATTAATTTTACCTGAGTACAGAAGTGGCTACTCATTCCCTACCCACGGCTTGATTGCAAGTAGCCATGCATGTGTTTCTGGAGAAACTTGCATGCAACTTGTGGAAACCTGAGTGGAAAACAAAATTCTGTTCTCCATATATAACGGATTTGTATTTTCATCATTGAGTTCTGCATCTGATTGTGGAGGGTGACACAGGCAGGCAGCCATTGTTGCACACATTTGTACTGCCTTCCCCTCATTGCAAGCACCATCCTCTGAAGCTAAAACAATGTATAGAAGAGTTAAAGTGCCGTGTTCTACCCTCTTCTTCCTGTTATGCCTTTTCCCGTTTGGTGAGCCAAGCATTAAAGACTGACATTCCAAAGTAACTGCATTTGAATTAGAAATTAGAAGGTCATTATGCATGCACAGGAAACATACAGGATAAGTAAAGACCTGAGAAGATCTTAAGTCCACACATCGGCACAGAGACAGCTTGTACAATCAAAACTAAATCAAAACCAAACAAACTGAAAAAAAAAAAAAAACTCAGAAGACCTAGGAGAAGGAACAGAATTATTAGAAACTAACACATTATTACTTTGAAGTTTTTATCTTTCAACAATAACAAAATCAGAAGGCATACAAAGAAACAGAAATGTATGGCCCATTCAAAAGAAAAGATAAGAAAAATGGAAACTATCCCTGAGAAAAGCCAGATAGCAGACCTATTAGCCAAAGACTTTTGTAATAGTTACCTTAAAGATAATCAAAGAAATTAAAAAAAAAAGACATAGACAATGTCATGGAAAAAAATTGTGTATGAACAAAATGGAAATATTAGTAAAAACGTAAAAAGCCTTTAAAACTGACAAAAAATATAACTGAAAATAACAATAACTAAAATGTTAAAATTAGCTAGTGGAATTCAAAGACAGATATACTTGGGTACTATGCTCAGTACCTGGGTAACAAGATCATTTGTACCCGCAAACCTTAGCATCACACAATATGCACAAGTAACAAACTTACACATCTGCCTATTGAATCTAAAATTAAATATGAAGGAAAAAAAAGCCAGATATGAGTAGGCAAAATAAAATATCAGCTAACTTGAAGACAAAAAAATTGAATGTTCATGTTTGAGGAATAAAAAGGAAACAACATTGAAGAAAAGCAACAGACATGAAGACTTCCACAAGTGAACCTGTTTAAGCATTGTGAGAATTCCAGGAAAAAAAAAAAAGCAAGAAACAGAGAGTATTTGGGGAAATAATAGAAGAAATTTTTCAAAATTTGATCAGTTAGGAATACAAGCATCCAAGAAAATCTACACATTCTGAATAAGATGAATTCAAAGATGCCCATAACAAGACACATTTTAATCAAACTGTTGAAAACCGAAGTCAAAGTGAAAAACAGTAACTTATCACACACCAAGGACTCCTCAAAAAGATTATCAGCAGATTTCTCATTTGAAACTTTGGTTGGCCAGAAGGCAGTGGACTGGCATATATAAAGTCCTAAAGGAGAACAAACAAACAGTCAACCAGGAATCCTATATGCATAAAAATTATCTTTCAAAAGTCAGAGATAAATTAGCGTGTTTCCACAAAATCAGAAGCTGAAGGAATTTGTTACTACCAGACATGCTCTGAAAGAAATATTAAAAAGAGTCCTGCAGGTTGAAATGAAAAGACACTGGATAGTAACTCATAATAACATGAGTAAATAAAGGTCTCAGTAAAGATAAATATAGGAGCAATTATAAAAGCTAGCATTATTGTAACAATAACTTTTATTGCTACCTTTTGTTTACATAATTCAAGAGACTCATGCATAAGGAAACAACTGTTAATTTATGATTTTCAACACACAATACACAAAGATATAATTTTGTGACATCAGCAATTGAAAAAGTTGGGCAGATGTGTAAATGAGCAGATTTTTTGTATGTTATTGAAGTTGATAGTAATTCAAATTAGAATTGTTTATATTTGGATGTTAAATATAATTCCTAGAGTAACATAAAATAAAGAATATACAAAAGAGAAAATCAAAATGAATTTAAATGTTTTCCTGTAAAACATTAACTAAAAACAAAGGAGATAGCAATACAGAAAATGAGATATAAAAACTGTAAGGCAAATAAAAATAAATAACAACATGACAGAAGTGATTCTCTCCTCATTTATAATTATTTTAAAGTTAAATGGATTAAGTTCTCCAAATGAAAGGCAGAGATTGGCATTATGAATAAAAAAAAAATAACCTGTTGCAAAGAAACTAATAAGCTAACAGTGAGAGGACGAAAAATGGTATTCCATGCAGAAGATAACCAAAAGAATGCAGGTGTGACTCTACAAATAACAGACAAAATAAAATTTAAATTAAAAAGTTATGAAGTAGGTAGTAAGAACAACTTGCTTCAGTGTATCTAAACATTAGTATCTCATAAGAAAAATAGACACAAAGTTCTAACTACTTCATCGAGTAGTTGTGAGGTTAAATAAACTAATGTATGCATAAAATTCATATCACAGGGCTTAAAGGAAGGAAAGAGCTCATAATTCTTAGCTTTTATTATTTTTATTATTAATCATTGAAGATAACAGGCAAATACTGAGTGGGACAAAAATATCTCATACAGCATGTTCTCCATTTAGTAAAAAAAAGCAATACCATTAGAAATTTTTGCCTTAATATTTTCTTTGTATGAGATTCACAATATATTTTTCCTAGGATTTTTTATTTTTGTTTAATCAAGAGAGAAGAAAAGCTCCATAAAAACAAGGCCTTCTGTCAGTTTTGTTTGTTCATCTTAAGATTGCATAGCAATGCTTGATCTTTGTTGGGCACTGAGTAAATTTTTGTTAGCTAATTGTTGGTTTCCATTCATGTAACATTTTCCTACTTACTAATTGGTTTAAACTCTGTGCTAGAAAAGCTGCCTTTTCTGTCTTTTTGTTTTCTTTGATATTCAGGAGATACAAATTTTGTAAAAATAAATTTCAAAATAATTGCTTTTGAAATAAGCCGAGATATACACAGGAAAGTTTGCCTTTGTAATTTCCACATTAAGAAAGAAATAGCCTTTGGAATGATCACTGCTGGAATAATTAAGATAACAATGCGGGTTGTTCGTGTCATAAAAAAAATACCTATGAAATGAACAGAAACATTTATTTATAGCTACACTAAGAATATGGGGAAGGCATAAGAAAATAATATAATGTAAATCCGCAACTACTCTACATGAATTGTATTTCCATCCTCATTAGGCTGGCCTGACTAATCTTTGATGCCTTGGCTCAAAATATAATCTAGGGAAAACATATCTAAAGGGATCTGGAAGATTATATACCATGCCATTTGTATTAAGAAGTTGTGTGTTCTTTAATTTTAGTTTTAATTGTTATCAAAGTACTTTATACACATTATGTAAAAATCAAATTATTCACCAAGGCCTAGTTCATTATTATTTTTGTGTGTTTTGTCAGATTACCACAACTTTGATGGCTTAAGACAAAACACATTTATTATCTCACAGTTTCTGTGGGGCAAGAGTCAGGCCACAGATTATCTGGATCCTCCTCTGCTAAGGGGCCAGTGAGGCTGCACTAAAGCTGTTGACTGAGGTTATGGTCTCCCCTCAAGGCTTTACTGGGGAATGATCCTCTCTCAATTTTAAGTTATTATTGGTAATGTTTCCAGACCAAACCAAGTTTCGGGCTGCTTAATCTCACCACTCAGTAATGAGATGCAGATGAACTGAGAAAGATGGGAGTTTATTTCTGCAACCAGGTGCAGGGAAGAGGCCTGGAAAACATCACCAGGTCAACTCAAAATTATAAAGATTTCCAGAGCTTATATACCTTCTAAACTATATGTCTACGTGTAAGTGTGCATTCATATAAAGTCATAAGTGATTAACTTCTAATCCGTAACTAAGATCTGAGTTCTGAAGACTTCCTCTGGAGCCTCAGTAAATTTACCTAATCTAAATGGGTCCAGGTGCTGGGGTGATTATCTTTTCTCCTACTAAATCATGGAGGTTTGGGGAGATTTTTCAGACCCAAAAAAACTTGCTTGTGGAGGTCTGAGGAGTTTCTTCAGATCCCCAATAAAACTTGTTTAATCCTAAACTGGTCCTGTTAAGGATTCCTTCATTAGCCTGCCATGCTTAAAGCCCAGGAAAAGCCTACGTGAAACTCTTGGTGGGCTTTTGCTACATTCCAGCCTTTATATAAGGACATTTGCTCTATCAGCTTTTAAAATTTAACTTAACCACTCAGTAAGTGCAAAAACAGTTGTTATGGATGTTTGTATTAGCAATACCTAGCCAGCCACAGTAATATTTACATTCTTGTGAGTTTTTAGATTGGGGGCTTCCGTGTCTTGCTAGCCATCAGCTAGGAAGTGCCCTCAACTCCTTGACACATGAGTCTTCCCAACATGACTTTTTATTCCTCAAAGAAAGCCATGGAGAGAGAGTGTCTACTACCAACAAAGGTTTAATCTTAAGTAACATGATAAAAATGGCATTCCCGTAACTTTCATTGTACTAGTAATAAGCAAGTCACACATTTTGCCCATACTCTGGAGAGGAGATTACTCAAGATCATGAATGCAAGGAGATGGGTCACCTTAGAGTATGTTCTCCACACACAGTATGAAACACCCTCTGTGTCCCACGTAGCTCCATTTTCATTCCTCACAGCCAACTACTTTCCACTGTTTTATCTGTTGTTGGTTTTCTTTTGTTTTACCTTGTTCTTTCAAACAATATGATCATATAACAGCTTCTTAAAACTATAAGCTTTAGAAATGTTTTAATGTCCTGCTATGGAAGATAAGCATTTACCTGTATGATATATTGCACTGCATCACCAAATCCATCAGACACATTCATAATCACACATCCATATTCACACATACTTGTATATATAGAATTTAAAGCCCATAAAAGTAGTTATTTTATTATTTTTATTTGTGTATTATTTTATATTCATATTTTATTTTATATTGAATATTATTCATTGTTTGCATTAAGACTAAATACATGTCATTTTCAACCCAGCCCTATAGTAGTCAACTATCCAAACATTTCTTGATCAACTTGTTTTTCCTAAAATTAATAGTTTCCTTATTTGCATTTGGTTAGTCTTTATTGTATTCACTCTAAATTCAATCACAAATACTTTTTTCATGCAGTTATCGAAATCTACTTTCAATATGTTGAAATGCAAAAGGCATTTCTCAATGTCTTTTTCTTGGGCCTGGTATCCTCTGAAATATTCATTCTAAAAAATATATACTTTTTGTGGCATAGCTGTCATCTAACTTTTTCTTTAATCTTTATTCCAGGGAACATTTAAATACCTCTCTTGCATTCTGAATCCTATGTCATCCTCTTTTCATTTACTCTAATTTTTTGGAGTATCTCCATGACATGGTTTGGCTGTGTACTCACCCAAATCTCATCTTGAATTATAGTTCCCATAATTTCCATATGTCATGGCAGGGACCTGGTGGGAGGTAATTGAGTCTGGGTAGTGGGTACCTCCATGCTGTTCTTGTGACAGTGAGTGAGTTCTCTTGAGATCTGATGGTTTTATAAGGGACTTTCCCCCCTTTCACTCATTCATCTCCTTTCTGCCAACACATGAAGAAATATGTGTTTATTTCCCCTTCTGCCATGATTGTAAGTTTCCTGAGGCCTCCCCAGCCATGCTGATTTGTGAGTCAATTAAACCTCGTTCCTTTATAAATTACCCAATATAGGGCATGTCCTTATTAGCAGCATGAGAATAAACGAATACAGTAAACTGGTACTAGGTAGAGGGACACTGCTATAAAGATATCTGAAAATGTGGAAACAACTTTTAGAATGGGGTAACAGGCAGAGGTTGGAACAGTTTGGAGGGCTCAGAAGAAGACAGGAAATTGTGGGAAAGTTTGGAACGTTCTAGATACTTGGAAAGCTCAGAAGACAGGAAGATGTGGGAAAGTTTGGGACTTCCTAGAGACTTGGTGAATGGCTTTGACCACAACGTTGATGGTGATATGGACAATACAGTCCAGGCTGAGGTGGCCTCAGATGGAGATGAGAAAATTTTGGGGAACTGCAGTAAGGTCATTCTTGCTATGCTAAGAGACTGGTGGCATTTTGCCCCTTCCCTAGAGATCTGTGGAACTTTGAATTTGCGAGAGATGATTTAACATATCTGGTGAAGACAATTTCTAAGTGGCCAAGCATTCAAGAGGAAGAACAGCATAAAAGTTTGGATAATTTTCAGCCTGCTGATGTGATAGAAAAGAAAACTCCATTTTTGGGGGGAGAAATTCAAGGCTATTTCAGAAATTTGCATAAGTAACAAGGAGCAGAATGTTAATCTCCAAGACAATGGGAAAATGTCTCCAGAGCATGTCCGAGACCTTCACAGCAGCCCTTCCCATCACAGGCCTGGAGGCCTAAAGGGGACAAATGGTTTCCTAGGTTAGGCCCAAGGCCCTGTACTCTATGCAACCTCAGCACATGGTGCCCTACATCCCAGCTGTTTCAGCTCCAGTCATGGCTAAAATGGGCCAACTTACATCTAAGGCCATTGCTTCAGAGGATATAAGCCCCAAGGCTTGGAATGGCTTACACATGGTGCTGGACCTTTGCATGCATAGAAGTCAAGAATTGAGGTTTGGGAACCTCTGCCTAGATTTCAAAGGATGTATGGAAATGCCTTGATGTCCAGGTAGGAGTTGCTGCAGGGGCAGAGCCTTCATGGAGAACCTCTGCTAAGGGACTGTGAAAGGGAAATGTGGGGTCACATCCCCACAGAGAGTTCCCTACTGGGACACTGCCTGGTAGAGCTGTGAGAAGTGGGCCACCATCTTCCAGACTCCAGAATGGTCGATCCACCAACATCTTTCACCATGCACCTGGGAAAGCCACAGACATTCAATGACAATCTGTGAAAGCAGCCACAAGGGTAATACCCTGCAAAGCCATAGGGGTGGAGCTGCCCAAGGCCATGGGAGCCCACCTCTTGGATCAGTGTGACCTGGATGTGAGAAAAGGAGTCAAAGGAGATTATTTTGGAGCTTTAAGATTTAAGTACTGCCTTGTTAAATTTCAGACTTGATGGGGCCTATAACACCTTTGGTTTGGACATTTTATCCCATTTGCAACAAGTGTATTTACCCAATACCTGTACCCTCAGTGTATTTAGAAAGCAACTAACTTGCTGTTGATTTTACAGGCTCATAGGTAGAAGGGAATTGCCTCATCTCAGATAAAACTTTGTATTTGGACTTTTGGGTTAATGCTGGAATGAATTAAGACTTTGGGGGAAAATTGGAAGGGCACAATTGTGTTTTGGAATACAAGGACATGAGATTTGGGAGGAGCCAGGAGTGCAATGATATTGTTTAGCTCTGTCCCCACTCAAATATCATCTTGAATTTTAGTTCCCATAATCCTCACATGTCATGGGAGGGACCCCATGTGAGGTAATTGAATCATGGGGATGATCAGGCTGTTCTCATGATAGTGAGTGAGTGCTCATTAAATCTGATTCTTTCATATGGGGATTTTCCATTTTTTGCTAATTGGTTTCCTTCCTGCCACCATATGAAGAAGGTTGTGTATGTTTCCCCATCCACCATGATTGTAAGTTTCCTAAGGCCTCTGAAGCCATGCTAACTGTGAGTCAATTAAACCTCTTTCCTTTATAAATGACCCAGTCTTGATATGTCTTTATTAGCAGCATGAGAACAGATTAATACACTCCAAAATAAGTGTTCTTGGAAAAGGATTTATGCTGGTAAAGCTTTTGAGATCTCATATGTAAGACAGCACTTGTATTCTGCTCTAATGGAATTGATAATGTAGCTGGAAAAAGAAATAACTTTCTAATGTTTAAGTCTTTGTTCCATTATCTCCTAGCTTTCAGTATTATCTCTTAAAAATTCAATGACTTGTTGACTCTTGATTATTTCATGTGGTCTTCTCCAATTTAATATTTTAGCATTGTTTATTCTCCAAGTTCTGAAAATTTTTGATAATAAGAGTTGGTATTAGCCTACTTTGAATCATTGTGCTGGGTAATCCATTGAATGATTTAAATCTGCAAAACTAAATTTCACAATTTTATGACATATATTAAATTATTTATTCAATGACTTTCTTTCCTCTATTTTTCTGTTCCTTCATCTTGGATCTTCAGTATTTATGGGTTAGATGTCAGACCCAAATCACTATTTTTTCTGTTTTTAAAATATTTTTCTCTCATTTTTGATTCTCTCTGTATGTGTGTGTATGTGTGTATGCATGTGCTTGTGATTTAATGGAGTTTATTCTCAAATTTATTTTTCAGTTCTAGAGAGATTCTCATTTGTGTTAAGAAAGTTGTAATTACCAAAATTCCTTTCCTGTTTTATGCTCATTTTAAAAATTAATTTTATAATATTTTTAATACTTATAATATCTTTTTATATTTCTTAAGATATAAATGTGACTAGGATATATAGTATCATTCTCCCTGTATAGTTTTATTTTGCCACAAATTGTTGATTTTTAAATAATGCTTTGATTTTTGTCTTTCACACCGGAAGTTTTCTTCAGTATGTCATTATTTTTATCTGCCTTCTTACATTAAAGAAGGAAACACTAGAAATTGAGTAAAGGGCCTGTGTATTGAGTGGACTTGTTTATTGACTATGGGTTTCACTGTGGAGTGAACCGGTTGGGCTATTCTGATGGGGAATTACTGATGTCAGTGTTTTTAGATCTTTATTCTTTAGTTAGTCCAGATACCCAGAGATAAATTTTCTAGACTTTTCTTAGAGAATACTATTCAACTTGCTGAGAACCAAGATCAGAAAGAAACATGGAGATCACAATATTTAGTCACTAATTTTTTTCTCAAATTCTCCAGTTTTCTATAGAAACTCCTCCTCCTACAAGACTTAGATATCTCTAATAAAGACAATTTCTGTTTTCCCTCCTTCACAAAATAAATCTCTAGTCTTCTGCTAGTGTGCATGCATGCATTTGAAGGAAGGGGCAGTTACCATACTCTCCAGAGAAGGAAAAAGAATCTCAGGGATTGAGGAAGGGAATTATATCATGTTTGTAAAGAGACGTTCTACCAATCTTCTGTATTTGTGGTTCATTATCCTGTAAGATTCAGATTGCTTTTCAGTTACCTCATTGATGAACTAGGATTCAACTTTCTCTTGTCTGCTAAGTCAGTGATGCTTATTTTTGTTGTGCTTTACAATTTCCAAAATGTGTTTTATTTTAAGTAAAATGTTATGGGTACATAGTAGGTATATGTGTAAGTATATGTGTATACCTATATATACATATATATATGTTCGGCACATGATATATTTTGATATAGACATGTAAGGCATAATAATCACATCAGCATAAATGAGATATTCATCACCTCAAGCATTTGTCATTTATTTGTGTCACAAACATTCCAATTATAAATGCATAATGTTTTAAAATGTCATAAATTACTGTTGACTGTAGTCACCTTGATGTACAATCAAACAACAGATCTTATTCATTCTATTTAACTACCAATTTGTACCCATTAACCATTCTCACTCCCACCCCACCCCACCCCACCACCAGTACCCATCCCATCCTCTGGTAACCATTCTACTCCTTATATCCATGAATTCATCCGTTTTATTAGCCCCTACAAATAGGTGAGAACATGCAAAGTTTATTTTTCTGAGCCTGGCTTATTTCACTTCACATAATGTTCTTCAGTTCCATCCATGTTATTGCAAATGGTAGGATCTCATTATTTCTCTCCCATTCTCTTGAGCCTTATGGGTAGAAATATGTAAAACACTTTATTTTCATTATAGTGGGAGGTCCAAGGGACTGAAATAAAGGGTATATATTAAATTCTCCACATTTGCTCTGAATTTAAGACAATCTTTATATACAATTTTTAGTTAGTAAAATGAAACCAAATATTAGTTTTAGCAAATTGATTTGAAAAACTATGAACTGAATAACAGTACTTAAGAATTAAAAATAATTGGCAAATGATAGATGTATTATTATTTTCTGTGGCTGCTGTAATAAATCACCACAAATTAAATCAATTAAAACAGTAAAAAATTATTTTTTTACTCTTTTGGAGGTCAGGATTACAAAATCAAATTGCTGGCAGGAATATGCTCCCTCTAGAAGCTCTGGAGAAGAATCTGTTCCAGGCAACTCTCCTAGCTTCTGGTGGCTGGTGGCAATCCCTGGCATTTTTCAGATTGTAGATGTGTCATTGTAATGTATGTTTCTATTTTCACAGTGTCTTCTCCTCTGGTTCTCAGTGCATTTTTGTTGTTGTTGTTGTTTTTAATTGCTTTTCCTTTTCTATATGTTCTCAATTTTTTTTTTCCAAATATGGTAACATTCACAGATTCCAAGTATTTGGTTGCGTACACACTTTAGTTTGGGGGTTGAGGCATCATTCAATCCACTACAGTAGCATTAAAAATAATTTAGTATTTCCTTCCAATTTTGACATACCATTTTAAAAAAATGAAGACCACAAAATTGGGCATATTCTTAAGAATGTGCTTAGTGTGTTACATGATATTAACATAGTCATAGCATCTACTACTTATAAACTTCATTTGTAAAAGAGATAAATAAGAATGGATGGACAAACTAAGCCACAAGTTGAATTACCTATTCACTAATGTATAACAAAATAAGAGTGCTACTAGACCAATATTATCAGGACAGATGATATTCATTGTGTGTGCAATGTAGCAAAACCTAATGTGAGGAATAAAAATGGTTCACAGAGCACTTACTACTGGGAATTGATATCATATCTAAAGTAAACAAAAATACATTTCTCAAAAATGTGATAAATAAGCTCAAACACTGTGTGATTTGTTGATTCAATAATCTTAATTCCTCCAAAAGTAATAGAAAATAATTTGATTGTACCAATGACTATGTAACTTGGCATCTTTTTTAAAATGTGAAACAATCTGAAGTGAAACATAAATATAAACCTTTAGATTGTTGTACTGTAGAGGATCATGCAGAAAGAACAATGTAAAGACAGTTGATGTTTTGATTAACCTAAGAGTAATATTTTTAGCTTTTATTTTAAACTCTCAAAGATCTTTTACTTTCTTTGGTATTATCAATGTTTTCTCATATTAGGTAATTTATTGGATATTCTACATGAAAATATAATTTTTTAAAAGTCAGATATAAAATTGAGTGTATATGTGACAAATTTAAAATGCTAATATTTTTATGGCAGTTAAGATTTGCTGATTCAAAAAGCAATTACAATTCTAATTAAATTTATTACCATACTATCTTAGCAGCAAAATCTATTTTCTTAAAATACTGACATTTATATTGATGTCTGACTGTTGGCTTAATTACAGTTAAGCTATTAATAGAACATCAACTCCACATTGTAGTTTTAGATAACTTGTCCACATTTGGATAGTTTGTCAGTTCAACTGGTAAAAGTCTTTGTGCTACCAAGGAATAAGATTACTGAATAGATAATCTAATTTAATCATTAAAGTAAAATCCATTTTGCAATCAACAGAGGTCCTTCTCTTTTATAATGTCCAACTCAGCTTCATTCTGACAAAGAATATTGGTTAGAAATTTTTTCAAAAAGCTATTAAGACAAATCTAATGAAATAATAACTTAAATAAATTGAGTTATTTTTCTTTTATACAAAAATGTTCAGAAGTAGACAGCTAGGAGGCTGAATAGTAACTTCTAGCGTTCTCTTTGCCACATTTATCTACCTCTTCTCAGAGGTTTAGCTTATTTGGTCATGTTTCAGAAAGCAAGATGGTGCAGAATCAAGCAGAAAAGGCATATGAAACCTTAAAGTCTATTTTACTGTTAAAGAATTTTCCTAGAAGTGTTACACTGTAACTCCTTTTTATAAGCTGTTGATGAAAGACATGCCACAGTATACCACGTAGGTAACCTATCATCAAGAAAGGATACGTGGTAGGCAGAGTAATGGCTCCCCAAAGATATGTATGTTTTAATCTCAAGAACCTAAGAATTTGTTACTTCTCTGGCAAAAATTTCCTTGCAGATATGATTAAATTAAAGACTTTGACATGGGGAAATTAACCTGTGCTACTTGGGTGAGCTCAATCTAATCACCAGTTCTTAATGGCTGAGAACCCTTCCCAGCTAGGTCAGAGAGGGAGATTTGTCCATGGAAGAGGCATCAGAGAGATGACATGGGAAACAAGTTTATTGTTCCTGGCATTAAAGAGGAAGGAAGATGGCCATGAGCCAAGGAATGAGAGATGTATGTAGAAGCTGAACAAGTCAAAGAGATGTGTTTTCCCCTAGAGTCTCCAGAAAGGAATGGAGTGAGTTGGCACTTTGAAAACTATTAAGACCCGTGCCAGATTTCTGACCTACAGGATGTTTGTTGTAAGGTACATGACAGCATATCTAATTGCAAACTAATATTTCTCACATTTCTTTTAAAGTAACATGTGTATACAGTCATCACTTCTAACTAAAATTCTCTTGTCTCCTAGAAAGTGTTTTCTCCTTTCCTCCTCTCCAAGATAAGAACAACCTTATGCTTATAATTAATTATTCACTTTGACCTCCATTATCTCTCCTGAAATCTGTATTCTTTCAGTTTTCTTCTGTTTCTTTACTGTCAACCTAAAATGTGATCAACCTACTATCCAAAACACAAACGTAGATACACGCAAACAACTCACTTTCACTTTGTTTCTCCACTTCCCTCTCAACCTGGCATATGACACATGCTGCTCATAACACTTCATTAAACTTGCTACTTTGAGAGGCCCTGATGACGTCTTCATTGCAAAATCAGTAGATTTGCAAACAAAGATTCTGTTTGACCTTTATTCAATTAAATATTTATTATCATTCACTATTACACAATCAACTCAATTTTTATCTTAGTTTTCATAACTTTTAAAACTATTGACAGTGCTCAATCTATTTTGGTGGATCTTTCACGTCTACTTACATCTTAAAAGTAGGGAATATTTATCATTCTGCCATTAGAATTTACTTTTTTTCTGAATACTTCCCTGGCTCATTTTATCTCCTAAAATGGCATCAGCTCTTCTCTAAATGCTGGTTTCTTCCTAATCTGAACTCTTTATCTTAACTCTGTCTTAGCAGCATACCCTATTTTTTAGAATCTTTCACTTGAATTTTGGTTCAATGATATATTACTAAATAACAAACCAACCCAAAACTGAGTCGCTTGAGTCAGGAAAGATTTTATTTCCTCATATACCTGCAATCAGGGCTGAGCTCTGCTGGGTAGCTTTACTGATCCTCCCAGCATCTATTCTTTTTCATTTAACAAATTAGTTACCTAAAGATTGAAATCAGTTGTTATTTCCAATATTAACATGTTAAATGGGGCCTTTCTCTTTCTATATAGTCTTAGAGGCATTTCTCAAAATGACTAACTGTAGTGTTTGTTCTCAGAGAAAAATTTAACAGTAACATCAAACTTATACATTTCTTATCCATATAATTAGCCATCAATTCCATTGAATGTGCCTGAGAAATGTTTCTAAATTCTGCCTTTAATGTTTAATGACTTCGTTATTACAGTCTTTAATAATTCTGACTTGAAACATTTTTACATCCAATTCTTCCTCCATTTTTCTGGCTAAACTGATACGATCAGCCATGTTAATATCACTCACTATTTAATTTTGTTTCTTCCTAAATAAAATCAGTGTTTACTACTCTTACTCTGCTTCAAAATTATGTTAGAAAAACAAATTTTTAATATGGTTATTCATACCAATGAATATATTCTAAACAGTAAAAAAGATATCCCACTATGGACTGAGAAAGCCAAAGAAATATATGTATATACATATATACATATACATATATATATACATATATATACACATATATACATATATATATACATCTCTACATATATATATATACATCTCTCTCTCTATACACACACACACACACACACACATATATATATTGAGATGAAGTCTCACTGAGTCATCCAGACTGGAGTGCAATGCTGATCTCATCTCTCTGCAACCTCTGCCTCCCGGGTTCAAAGGATTCTCTTGCCTCAGCCTCCCAAAAAGCTGGGATTACAAGTGCATACCACCACACCCAGCTAATCTCGTATTTCTGGTAGAGACAGGATTTTACATGCTAGCCAGGCTGGTTTCCATCTCCTGACCTTAGGTGATTCACCCACCTCTGCTGCCCAAATCACAGAGATTACAGGCATGAACCACCACACCTGGCCCAAAGATATATGTCTTGTAATGCAGTCATACTAACTTGCATTTGTTAAGTAGAGTAATTTCAAAATAATACATCATGTTTTTAATTTTAATTCAAAAAACAGCAGGATTATGCTAAAGGGTTGAAATGTAAGACATTGATTACTCTTCTGGAAATCAAATAAATATTATATTTGTCATGATAAAAGCAGATAGCAAAAAGTTATTTTAAGGTATATTGAAATCTGGGCCAATAGGAAAATCATCAAATACTGAAGCAACATATGAAACCTTATAGGACAATTTAAATAAAGTTGGAGATATACATATCCTATAACACAGTTTTTTTTACTCCTAACTTGGTAACCTTGATAAATGTTTATGCATATGCATAAAGAGACATGCCCATGAATGTTCACTAAACTATTGACATCAAAATTTTTTTAAAGGCTCAGTTAAATGTCAATAAAGGGAAGAATAAAAAAAATAAATTATTGTAGAGTCAGCTAAAATGAATCTTAAAAACAAAAACTTCACTACATGGAACAACTTGGATATACCTCAAAACAAGTCGAAATGGGAAATAATTGCAAAAGGATATATAAATGATATAAATGATGATATCATTTATACAAAGCTTAAAATGTTAAGAAGTGATGTAAAATATGTATCTATATATGATAGTAAAAATGTAGAAAACTACCTAGGAACAACAAATGCTAATGTTATGAAATTAAAACACTTGGCAGATGTAGAGGCAGTTAGAAGAAAGGGGAAGAGAAGATAATGTAATAAGTGAGGAGAAAATGTGCAAAATAAATATTATTTGGATGTCTGCTTTATATCATATATATATGAATATGTGATTCTATGAAGCAAATAGAGAAAATTATTGAGGCTTGAGATACGTGGCTGCCAAATGGCTATTTTATTTTTTTCTATATATAATTATTGCATTTAGGCTATTTAAAAAATAAAAATTATTTATTAAAAATTTTAAATAAATTAATTATTTATTTAAAATTTTAAATAAATTAATTATTTATTTAAAATTTTAAATAAATTAATTATTTATTTAAAATTTTAAATAAATTAATTATTTATTTAAAATTATTGAGGCTTGAGATATGTGGCTGCCAAATGGTTATCTTATTTTTTCTATATATAATTATTGCATTTAGGCTACTTAAAAAATAAAAAGTCATCATAATAAAATAATATTAGTAATACCAATCAACAATATAAAAGAGTAGAAGAAATTCACTACAGACCTGGATACTTCTTGCATATGTAAAAACTTCTACTGTGAGACTTAAACAATAAGTACACATTCCTGGGATAGAATTTATTCTTAAATAGTTCTATACATGAAAACGTTTTGTTAGCTTTTATATTGAAATATATATATGGTAGTATGTAGTACATTTTTTCATACAGCATTTTATACATACTCTGCCCTGAGTCTCATATTAACATAAAGAAAAATATCCTGATGTGTTACAGTCTATAAAATATTTAGTTTAATGTCATAATGTTCTTAGCAAATTTTGATACTTCAAAAAGAAATGTGAAGGTAAAATCTCAATTAAACTTGAAGGACTGATTTTGGGAGACAGTGAATTAAAACTCTTAGCACTTCATTCAGAAGATGAAACACTCTTGTGTGTCACAAACAGTGCCATATCCCAGCTTTCCATATCCCAAAGGAGCCAGCTTCAAAAATTTTTAGTGTCTATTTTGTGTCAACCACTCTTCTGAGAATTCACGTTACAAAGAAAACTCACAGCCCTTACCTTTAAAGAGTTAACAGCGTAGTAATAGAAAGTAACCCTGAAAATAAGTTATAATAGTGTAGCAGACAAGATAATAGAAAGTATGTACAAAGTGGAATAAATATAGATATAAATATAAATGTACCTGTCTTGGAAGAAGCCCTGAGTTAACTAATGTACAAAGATGTTGATTTTGAGCATTGTACCATTGGGAGCATTCACTGTGTAAAAAAATGGTTTTGAGTTGTCACATTGGTCAATTAAAATATCAACTTACTGTAAAATTTCTTGGAAAGACAAATTATCTCAAGCCGACGCAATAAAGCACCTCTGTGAGAAGAGTTCAGGAGATTATAAATACATGTTAGTATAAATTAGTAATAAAATATATGACTTTTGAGGAAGTGGTAATTTCAATGGTCAAATATACTTTCTAAAATCAATTCTTCAATGAAAATGACATCATTTTTTAAAAGTATAAATTTTAGTTGTACAAATAGTATAATAATTTAGTACATAATTTGTTAAATCTTGATATATTTATAAATAAAACAATATTTATCTGAACATATGTCTCTTGGATTTTAGTCAACACTTCTTAGAGAAGTCTTCCTGATCGTATAGTGTATTAGTATTCTCCTGAGAAATAGAGTTAATAGAACATATATACATATGTTTATTTATTTTTAATCTTTGTGGGTACCTAGTAGGTGTATACATTTATAGGGTATGTGAGATATTTTGATAACTTTGATACAGGCATGCAATGTGTATATTTTTATTTTTTAAGAGGAGATTTACAATGGGAATTGCATTACATTATTATCTATGTCAAGAAGTCCCATGCTATGCTGTCTTCAAGCTGGAGACCCGGGGAAACTGGTGATATAATTCAGTCTAAGTCTGAAGGCCTGAGAAACAAGGAGACCACTGGTGTAAGTCTCAGAGTCTGAAGATCCAACAACCAAGATCTCTTATGTCCAAGGGCAAAAGAAGGTGGATGTCCCAGCTCACAGAGAGAAATAAATTTCACCTTTCTCCATGTTTTATTCTATTCAGGACCTCCAAAGACTGGATAATGCCCACCCACATGGTGAAGGATATCTTTTTTACTCAGTCTATTGATTCTAATACTAATCTGTTCTGGAAACACACCGACAGGCACACCCAGAAATAATGATTTACCAGTGATTAAGCATCCTTTAGCTCAGTCAAGTTGACACATAAAATGAACCAATACAGATAGCTCAGAATAACTACCCTCATTTGAAAATCAGACACATTAAAGATGTTCCTATAATCTCACCATCATAAGGTCATTCCCCCTCCACCCTTGACAGAGATGTTCTTTTCTAGGTCATAAGATACAGTAAGAAAGATCATTCAACAAAGGAGAAAATATAACTTTTGTATAAATATAAAATGTGAACACAGGTCAAATGCTTTTATTTAAGCAATTCAAGAAAGTGAACTAGAAAGGTATCAGAAATGATCTGAGTGTATTAATATATAGGCCAAAAGAATGATGAAATGAATTTAATACATACAAAACTGGCATCATTCACAGAGGAAGGCAAGAATAAATTATACTCTCTTTGGACAACATTTATTTTAATTTCTCTGAAAGTTAACTTCTTAGATTACTATCAAAATTCCAGAATATATCAAATTGTAAGATACTTCAATGATCATGAAATATGCATGGAATCATACTTATGCATACTTATAGAATCAAATAACCCGATACTATTTTGCCATGTCTAACTCTTTCACAATTTCTGTTTTTGTCAAAAGCTAAAAACAACAGAAAGAAAATAGGTAGAGAAGTAACTTAGAAAGTTCTATTAATTTCCTGAAAGAAAATAACAATGAAAAAAATTAAAGTTTGCTTTAACAGATTAAAATTTGATTCAAGATCGTGGTGTTCCTAGAAATTCTTTTTCTCATACACAACTAGAACAAAGCGCTAAAGGATGGTTTGTGATGTCACTCTTTTCTTGGATCGTGTATTCTCCCAATCTCCATCTACTCGTTCATAATATCCACCATGTTCAGTGCCAAATTGACCCAGAGTTGCCCTTAGTTTACATTTTCAGTCAAGCTTTTTTTTTCTTAAAATAGTATTTTATAAATTCAGAATGAATATATATTCATGGCAGAAAATGTTAGCAAATACATGGAAAGAATGGAGAAGAAAATAGTAACACATCTACAATTTTATCAAAACTACAACCATCTAGAAAATAGCAATTTTAACATCTTGAGTGTTGTAACATTATTGTCTTCATAAAACGACAGTATAAAAATGTCTTCTTTTTATAAAAATGTTCCAGCAGTTAAAGAAATACAAACATGAAGACACAAAATCCCCCAATCTCATCATTCAGAAACAACCATAATTTCAGACATTTCTCTGTGTCTTTCTTTATTTTTAATACATATTTTATTGCGTGCTAGGTTTTGGGGTACACGTGAAGAACATGCAAGATTGTTCCATAGGTACACATGTGATTTGCTGCTTTCCTCCCCTTCACCTATATCAGGCATTTCTTCCCTTGCTATCTCTCCCCACCTGTCCCTTTTAGCCCTCTGGCTGGAACTGTTGATTGGGAATCACTTTCCATGGATTCTGTTAGTACTACAGCCC
>CAUYLG010046085.1:0-93625 GCA_963573385.1 Cacajao melanocephalus | reverse complement strand
ACATTAATACATTTCTAATACTTGCCGTTTTTCTCCCCAAAAGAATTTGAGATCACTTCTGATAAAACCCCACATACGTTTTTGTCCTCTCTTATTTCGTTGAGCAGTGGTTTGTAGTTCTTGAAGAGGTCCTTTACGTTCCTTGTTAGTTGTATTCTAGGTATTTTATTCTCTTTGTAGCAATTGTGAATGGCAGTTCGTTCTTGATTTGGCTCTCTTTAAGTCTGTTATTGGTGTATAGGAATGCTTGTGATTTCTGCACATTGATTTTGTATCCTGAACAATGAGAACACATGGACACAGGGAGGGGAGCACGACACACTGGGGTCTGTTGGGGGGAAATAGGGGAGGGACAGCGGGGGGTGGGGAGTTGGGGAGAGATAGCATGGGGAGAAATGCCAGATATAGGTGATGGGGAGGAAGGCGGCAAATCACACTACCACGTGTGTACCTGTGCAACAATCTTGCATGTTCTTCACATGTACCCCAAAACCTAAAATGCAATAAAAAAAAAAAAAAGAAAGAAAGAAAAAAAAAACCCCCACATACTCTAGGGGGCGATAACACAGCTGAAAGATGTCTCAGATGCTGGGCAGGGAGAGAAAAACCTGTGTCACCAGTCGAGGTGGCCTCCCGGCCCCAGCTCAGCCCTGCATTTGTCCCTGAGCTCCCTCCTGTCCTACACGTTCTTGGCTTAGGCTCCCGAGAGCTGGGCTTAGGATCTGCCCTGTCCGCAGCGTGCATTCATGAGGGAGCTGGTCCTGTAAGCTGATCATGCACCTGCCCGTCTCCTTACTGGTTCTGAAGAAGGTGCACGTGGCTCTTCTCTGGCAGAACCTTCTGAAAGGAGATTGAAGCAGCCTTCAACCTTGCAAAGAGTTAAACTAATGGGAGTCAAAACACCTTCTTCTTACAATCAGACTTGAATCCTGGCTAGTCCTTGGAGAACCCAAAAGAATGGGTGATAAGAATGTTCTTGGGGCCGGTCACGGTGGCTCACGCCTGTAATCCCAGCATTTTGGGAGGCTGAGACAGGTGGGTCACTTGAGGTTAGGAGTTCGAGACCAGCCTGGCCAACATGATGAAACCCCATCTTACTAAAAATACAAAAATTAGCCAGGCATGGTGGCACATGCCTTTAATCCCAGCTACATGGGAGGCTGAGGCAGGAGAATCATTTGAACCCAGGAGGCGGAGGTTGCAGTGAGCCGAGATCGCGCCATTGCACTCCAGCCTGAGAGACAGAATGAAACTCCATATCATAAAAAAATAAAAAGAGTGTTCTTGGACCCCCTATATGTCTGGTCTCACTTTGCTCTTGGTAGGTAACCCCCAGGTGAGCTCTCAGGTGAGAGTTGACACAAATGCGTCACTGTAACAAAGACAGAACTGAATTCAAACTCCACTTCTCCTACCTAAATTGCTGTGTGACCTTGAGCAAATGATTCCACCATTCTGAACTTCAGAGTCCTACTAGATAAGATGGGGAAACCAAGTGGGACCATGTTTATGGAAGCAGCGCCCCCTGGAATTGTGCGACGAGGCCCAGTTCTATGGAGCTTGGGCTCTGGATTTGATCCTGGCTCTGCCACTTCTGAGCTGTGGGATCCCAAGGCAGGCTTCTCACCTCTCTGTGCTGTCACACCTCCAGCTGTCTAACAGGGATAAGGACAGTTCTTCCTCACATGGCTGCAGGACAGGCACTGGGCTTACCGATTGGCGCTTAACGCAGAGCCAGCAATACCCGGCGCAGAGGATTCGGGGCTTTCTCGCCATGGCAGTGGGTGGTGCCGAGCAGCAGGCCAAGAGGTCCCCTTGATCGTGACTTCTTCTTCCTGTCTCCCTGCTCTCCAGGCCAAGCAGTCCTTAGCCACGCTGACCAAGGACGTCCCCAAGCGGCATTCCCTCGCCATGCCGGGTGAGACGGTGCTCAATGGCAACCAGGAGTGGGTGGTGCAGGCGGACCTCCCGCTGACCGCAGCCATCCGGCAGAGTCAACAGACTCTCTACCACTCACACCCCCCTCACCCTGCGGACCGGCAAGGTGAGTCCTGCCCTGGCCTGGCCCCACCACAACTTCGAGAGGCTTCATGGGAGGCCGTGTGACCCAGTGGGAGAGGCAGCTTCGTTGTTCACACTACAGCAGCTTAGGGGGTATGGGGCAGAGACCTTGGGCTCATGTAACTGAAGTCTAAGAGATGGACAGCAGGCATAGCTGGATCCAGAGGTTCAAACCCTATCTGGGTCCCTCTGACCATATCTCTCCATCTCTTAGCTCTGCCCACGACCTTTTGGCCTCATCTTTGGCCTGTCTCTTTCTGCAAGAAAGTAAAATAGTCCCCCACAGTTCTGGATGTTTAAGACCCTCACAGCTCAAGTCTTAAGAAAGAAAAACTATCTCTTCGCCCTGTATCCATAGCAAATCCTAAAGAAAGACTCTGATTGGCCACATCAGAGTCACATGAGCATCCTTTGGCAGAGGAGGCAGCAGAAGTCCTTGACAGCTCTGGCCAATCACAGGGCATGCAGGAGGGGCAGATGTCAACGTCACAGGTGTTTGCTCCAGGCACTTGGGAGGGAAATCTGGCCTCTGGGCAGCATCTGCACCCACTACCCGTGGTGCAGGCTCCAAACTCCTCGCTGTCTAACTGCACGTCTGCAAGCTGCCTTGCTCTGTCTCTGTCCCTTCTGCAAGTACCTGACCTTGTGTGATAGATGCAAGTTGGGAAGAGGCAGCTGGCAGCAGCCATTGCACCAGGGGTGGGAAATAGTCACTGTGAAAGCTGCAGGCAGGGCTGGCCCCTGGCACTGCAGGAGATGAGTCAGACCCAGTCCTGACCCATAAGAGGCTGGCAGGTTGATCAGGGAGAAGCCAGCAGGCTCTGCCTTTGCCTGGCGAGGGTGCAGCTGGGGGAGTGTAGGTGAGTCATTGGGATGAGGGGCACAGGCCCTGGATTCAGACTGCTGGGTTCAGCCCTGGCCCTGGGGCTTACCAGGGTCATGACCCATGACCTTGGCCGGGGTCCTCAGTTTCCCCATGTGTAAAAGGGGCATCAGGCTCTTAGCACACAGCGTACGTGAAAGGTGTTTGCCAAGGCTTCCTTTACCTACTTCATAGGGCTGTGATGAAGATGAGATACGTAAAACTGTGGGAATGGGACGGGGATCATGGTCAGAGTTGGGTAAATATTAGCTGCTATTCTCATTATCATCATCATCACCGTTGTCATCATCATTGAGAGGTGACACAGGGGACTTTGAGAAGCCAGACAGTAAGCAAATTCAGTCTTCCCCTCCCACTGAGTGCAGACAGCAGCCCTCCTTCACTGTCTGACTCAAGGTGGTGTGACTTTTTTAGGGTAAGGGTGGGCAGCTCTGACCTTCAAAGCCTTGACTCAGAGCTGGAAGAGCTTATAATAAAACTGCTCAGGGCCGGCATCCTTGTCATGCAGGGAAACTGAGACCTGGAGAGAGCCACCACCTGTTCAGAGTCTCACAGCCCAGCCATGCAGTCAGCTGTCCTGGCTTCTGGTCCAGCCCCAGGACAGCAGGAGAGCAGACGTGCAATTCGAAGGCAAACAGGGCTTGGGCAGTTTCTCAATCACGTTATGGTGGCAGACTCCTGGTCATCCTTGTTTGCGTCTGCGGGGCCTCTCCTCAATGGAGTTGGCTCTGGTCTGGGAAAGCCTGGACACGCTGATGGATCTTCCTTCTGGGCCCTTCCTTCTCCACAGTATCTGCCTCACATACAACCATCTCCATGCATTTTATCAAATGCCCCCACCTCCAGGAAGCCCTCTGTGCTCTCTCCCCTGTGTCCTCTATGCTCCTGTAAAATTGGGTGCTCACCTGCATCAGAGCACTTCTTACCTTGCCTCAGGTTTGCTAGGGATGCATTTGTCACATGACTCCTCCCATCCGTCCAGTGCCTGGCACTGTGGTAGGCACATCATACATGCAGCTACTCTCTGGGATTGGTACCACTGCCAACCATCCCTAGGTTACATATAACAGACTTGGCTCAGAGGGCCGGGGAGGATGCCTAAGGTCACACGGCCTGTAGGGTAAACTCACCCAGATTGGAATTGACTCCAAAGCCAGGGCTCCTTCAGCCACACCCATCTTCTGTATTAGACCATATGGCCATTGGTGGCAAGGACTGTCTTTTGCAAGAATGCAACCCCACCTGCTGGCATGCTGCCTGCACATAGTAGGTGCCCAGCCAGTGTTGTCAAAAGATGCTTTCTCCATCCAGTGCCAATGCCTGCAGACAGGAGAGCAACCTCCTGGGGACTTGGGAGGGCTTTTGGGCTGTGGCTTCTGGTCTGGACCTTTCATCCAACCACTATTTATTGAGCACCTACTATATGCCAGGCACTATGAGCTCTGGGATTCAACATGGATAAGACACCCAGGGAGCCTGCCCTCACAGAGCTGTTGTTGCCCTTGTGCAGATATGACACATAAATATACGGTTAAATAACAAGCAGAATGATGAGAGATTGTGATTAGCACAAGGAGAGAAATCAGTAGAAAACAGGCACTATTCTTTTGGAGAGACGGAGTGTTGCTGTGTTGCCCAGGCTGGTCTCAAAGTCCTGGGCTCAAGCAGTCTTCCCTCTTCAGCCTCCCAAAGTGCTGAGATTACAGGTGTAAGCCACCATGTCCAGGCAAAAACAGGCACTTTGATGGAGAAAAAAAAAAAGAGTTCCGAAATGTGCCAAGCCCCTGACCACTAATTTAGAGAAGAAGTAGGGACTCAGCATAGAGAGGTTGGAGAAGGTTGATGGAGCTTGGCATTATGCCTGCAATTCCAGAAATAACCACCAGGAGTCTCCCTAGTAATGACTGTTTTAATCCAAAGGATCTGTGGGCTCCAGGCAGGACAGACTGATTCTGGGATGTAGTGAAGAGTAGGGAGAGTTGATTACTGGGGAAGGCCTCTGGGGACAGGCGGAGACCTGGAGGATGACAGTGCCTCTGATGGGCAACAGGAATGGCAGAAGCCAATGCAGGGGGACATGGCCTGTCTCAGGCAATCAGAAGGCTGATGTGGCACGAGCCGAGGCTGCTGGAGTAGGCAGGGCTGCGGCACATCAGGCGGACGTGGAGGCCAGGAGGAAGAGAGGCAAGATGCCAGTGACTCTTGTTCTGGTGTGTAGAATGGAGTCAGGGCACCCCACTGGGAGGCCACATGGTCCTCCAGGCAAGGGTCCGTGGTGGCCGTGTGGTGGAGAGAAGTAGACAGATTTGGGGCAGTGTTTTGGAGCTGCTACTGCTGCCGATTGGATGTGGGATACGGGGGAAAGAGAGAAGTTGGTGGTGGCCTTTAGGTTTCTCGTTTGGGAAACCGATTTGGGGCAGTGGTTGGGATGGTACCAGGTCTAGGACTGTCCAGGTTTGGGCGCATGTGAGCAGAGTCACGGAGTACTCAAGTATTAATGCATGATGGTGCTCCTTAGAAATGAATTTCTAAAAAATCAGTCGGTTTCCTATACTGGACTTGGAAACAAGGGGACTTAAACTTGAAATGAGAAGAACACTTGAAAACTTCCACGCCTTCTCCTGGTTCACATCAGTGGAGGAGGGTCCATTGGATCCAGAGGCTGTGGGAGGTTCTTCCCAGCGGCTGCTCTGTGGGAACATGCGGGGCTGTGGAATAGGGTGGGTGGAGAACCAGGCAAATCTCTTCCCTTCTCTACGCCTCAGTGTTCCCAGCTGCAGAATGGGGGTGTTAGGTGGAGTGACCGCCAAGGCAGCAAGGCGAGGACCTTCTCTCCATCCCTCACTCACTAGCTGTCCCTGCTTTCCAGCGGTCAGGGTGAGCCCCTGCCACTCCCGGCAGCCCTCTGTCATCTCCGACGCATCTGCCGCCGAAGGCGACCGGTCGTCCACACCCAGCGACATCAACTCCCCTCGACACCGGACGCACTCCCTCTGCAACGTAAGGCCAGCAGCAGCGGGGCCTGGGCCCCTGGGCCCTGCCCAGAAACCGCAGGGGCAGGGAGGGCGGGGTGAAGCCATACCCGCTGTTTCCTCTCGTCCACCCAGGGAGCACTCTGGAATGCATTTCCTGTTCTGTTCTTTCCTTTTGCAAGAAGCGATGGATGTGGGGAGAGAAAGAAAAGAGGCCCGTTTATTCCTTGTGTCCGGGAGGGTGAGGAGAACCCAGAGGAAGTGGGCCTGGGTCGGCCGCAGGGTCTGTGCAGCCTGGAACTCTGCCCCGGCAGGCCCTGTCTGGGACCGTGGGCTTCTCCTCCCAGACGTTACACCCTTCAGAGCTCAGGGCCTCCCCAGCACCACCTCATTTCCCTTTAGAGCCAGCTCTCCATCTTGACCCGGGAGTCTTGGCATGAATTGCCTCCAGTGAGGCGTGTAAATTTGGTCTAAGTTTGCTATTACTTTGTTTATTTCATCAAACACTTTTTGATTGCACACTGGGCACTGGCTCCCAGGAGGCAGAGGCCTTAGCTGCCTAGCTCTCGATGACTTAGTGGGGCAGACGGATGGGCTCTGAAACTGAGGGAGTAAACGAAGGTGGGTGGAGCTTCTGAGGACAGTTGGAAGCCATGTCGAGGCTCTAACATGAAACTGGGGTCCAGGAGTGGGGACCACCTTGAATTTTTGTTCTATCACGCAGTTGGTAATGCAGAGACTCCCCTGCCATATCCTGAAGACAGAGACATCATAGGGTCAGATCCTCAAATGCACGAGATGGCTTTTTCCAAAACTCAGTTAATGTCACTTTATTAACCAGCAAAATAGATAATAAAAAAGAAATGAGGTGAACACATTGGACAAAACCATTACTTGCCAGTGACATGATTCTCCACCTGGAATACTCAAGAGAATGACTTGAAAAGCTATTAGAACGAATAAAAGCATGTACATAACAGTGATGCTTGGAAATCAATGTGTAAAAATCAATCACTTTCCTATAGATGAGTCGTAGTGATGGAACCATTTTTTCAATCCACAATAACAATGAAAAGTGCTTATACAAATAGCTAAAAGTAAACCTCAGAGAAGCTGCCTGTCTGCTAAGTTGGGCGCAGGGATTGCTGGCCCGGGGGCCTTAGGTGGCCTCCTCAGGGTAAGAAGAAGGTCATTTACAGCCTGGGCCCTTGCTCAGAGCTGGGATTCTCTTTTTTAATCATTTTATTTTATTTATTTATTTTTTTGTATGTGTGACAGAGTTTCCCTCGTCGCCCAAACTGGAGTGCAATAGCGCAGTCTCGGCTCACTGCAGCCTTCGCCTCCTGGGTTCAAGCGATTCTCCTGACTCAGCCTCCTGCGCAGCTGGGATTACAGGCACCTGCCACTACACTCAGCTAATTTTTGTATTCGTAGTAGAGATGGGATTTCACCATGTTTGCCAGGCTGGTCTTGAACTCCTGACCTCAGGAGATCTGCCTGCCTCGGCCTCCCAAAGTGCAGGGATTATAGGCATGAGCCACTGTACCCAGTGGGATTCTCTGTTTTATACTGGTGCTTTAAGGAAGCAGTGTGTTCTTCTCTTGTCCCCAGGAGAGAGTCCTAGTGACAAAGGCTAGCTTGACTAACAGCACCAAAGCAAGGAAGGTGGGCCATTGGAGGGGTTTCTGACATCCATTCCGTGATTCTGAAGGACCTCCGTGGAGTTACACCCAGAGCCAGCAATCCCCCCACATATCCCACTTAAGAATACCTTCCCCCCATATTTTGTCTTCATATGGTGGGCCCAAGGGGACTCTGGCAGCAGAAATGCTGCTGGAAAACCCATTCTGTAGAAGGAGTTCTCCAAACCTCTTGAACTGCACTTGACCCAGGCCTAGCCTTTTGCCCACCTTAGCCTTGGCACATGCCTCCTGCTAGAGACAGCAGTTCCAGCACATTTATTTCTAAGCTCACCTTACATAGGACCCTGCTGCTGGGAAATGGGTGCTTTGATAACCAACTGTCTGCATTCAAGCGTTTCAGTGAGCAGCCCCATTCTCTTCACCCATACATTTGGCAAAGATATTCCTATCCAGAGTGGAACTATCTTAGCTCCCTGCAGAATGAGTTCTGTTTGCAAATCTTGAGGCTAAAGACAACTGCCATTCATGAAATTCCCTCACTTCCTCAACCCCTTTTATCCCCCCATCTCAACAGGTGTGCGCACAGGTAAGCCAGGAAGAGCCCGAAAATAGCTACAGGTAACCCCTTGTCCTTGGGCATCTGACCTCCACCCGCAAGAGCAGTGCAGCCTGGACTAAGGACTACCTCATGCTCTCACACTCTGACCTATAATTTAGAGCAGAAGTACGGACTCAGCATAGAGAGGTTGGAAGAGGTTGATGGAGCGAGCTTGGCATTATGCCTGCAATTCCAGAAATAACCACCAGGAGTCTCCCTAGTAATGACTGTTTTGATCCAAAGGATCTGTGGGCTCTAGGCAGGGCAGACTGATTACCGGATGTAGTGAAGGCTTTTGTACACCACACCCACCTGGAGCAGGGCTGGCAACACAATGGAAATATCCTACCTGCCCATCCTAGGGACCTGTCTGAGGCTCCCTAGGAAAGAGGGAAGGAGCTCAGACCCCTCCTGGGGCAGCCCAAAGCTCAGGACCAAGTGTGCAGTTGCCCTGGAGCTCCTGCCTGGAAGGAGCACTGTACCAGAAGGAATCTGAGTCCCCATTTGGAGTTGTAGCTCTGTGTCTAATTAGCTCCATGACAGTGGACCGTCTGCCTCCTCTCTTCATATCCGTGAATAGGGCTGAGTCCTCTGCCCCTGCACAAACTAAGAGATTCATCATGTTGGTTGTGGGGGAAGCTAGAGGTTACGTGGTCTCCCAAGTTTGTTTCTGCCCCAAAATTCTTTATTTTGTGCTTTTTCTATTAAAGTTTATTTCTTTATGAAAAGCACCAAGTCTAGCCAAGCTCTGGCTCTAACTCAGTGGACTGACTGGGACAGGAACTTAGAAGCTTTGGAGGGGCTAATTTGGTGGTCAGAAGATGTTGGGGATCGAGAGGCCAGACCAGGCAGGAGAGGACCCCAGGGCCTCTGAGTGAACTCTAGGCCCCATCAGTAAGCCATCTGGGTGTATCTGCTTCAGGAGATGGGGGGTAGGCGCCCCACTGCAGAGGCAGGGTGGCCCCTGGGGGATGGCGTCCTTCCACGGAAGGCCCCACACCGCACGAGCTGCCTCTGCTCTCCTGTGTTATGTGTCTCTGCTGTTTCATCTTCCTCTTCTCCTCTGGCTACAGGGCGACAGTCCCGGCCCGGTTCCGAAGAACCTGCACAATCCTATTGTACAGGTAGGTGTGCCCTCCTGGCCTCTTGGGCCCTCCCTCCACCCCACCTTGACTGTGACTTCTCCCTCTGTTCCCATGAGCCCACATCCATACTGCTCACCTAGGCGGAGAGGATTTAAGCCACTTCTGGAGTCTCAAGTGGGCTCAGCACCTGGGCCCGCCTGGCCCTGCGCCCTGCGGGGCTGTGGAGCTGCTGAGCACACACGTGGCCTCCGTCTTGGCACCCTGGCCATGGCTTGCCCTGGCAGCCAGCTTTATAAAATCCCCATTATTGCAAAGCTCATGGCCCAGGCAGTGAGCTTTGGTGGAGGTGGGGTTTCACTGTGTTAGGATGGCCTCGATTTCCTGACCTCGTGATCCACCCACCTTGGCCTCCCAAAGTGCTGGGATTACAGGTGTGAGCCACCGCGCCTGGCCAACTTTATTCATTTTTAATATTTTCAATATTCTGTCATCAAAGTGAGGAGGGCACTGCAGGGAGGACAAACAACATGAATTTGAGGGTCTGTAGGGGTCCCTGAAGCCATCTTTCTAGTCCTAGGGTCCCCACCTGTGGGTCTGGACACCACCTATCTACATCAGAGACCACCAGGGAAGTGGGTTCAAATGCAGATTCCTGGGCCCTTTGCCCTAGAGATTCTGATCCACCGGGTACAGGGCGGGGCCTGGAATCCAGGGAATCCCTAAGTGTTTTGGGAATCATGCGTCTAGTCTAAGCCCCACCCCTGTGGTGCATGATGCCACCATATGGTTTTGTATGAAGCACTTGGCAGTTTGTAAAACTGTCCTGCAAATACCACCCGATGCCTGGAGTGTCCCTCACAGGAGGGCAGAGTAGACCTAACCACCACCACCATCTAATATTGTTTTCCCATGTCACAGACAAGAAAACGTCTCAGAGCAGCAGGGGTGCTTGCCAGGGTTCCACGGGCAGAGTCATGATCAGAACTGGAACCTGCAGTGGCCATACTGCCACCTGCCCAGAGCTTTAAAGTGCTGAGCCCTTGCCCTCGGCTGGCACAGGCTCCGGGTTCCTCCGAATTTTCAGGACTCTCCCATGCCCCCTTGCCCCTGTCATTGTGTGCTTAGTGCCCTGGTATGGCAGACAGGGCCAGTGGCCGCCTTTCCTCCCTGTAGCCTCCTCGCATTGTGGATGTGACCCTGGGCAGTGGCTGAGTGTGTGGACATCCTCCTACAAGCCCTCGACAAGTACCTGAAAGTTGTGGGCAAACTGAATTTAAACAATAATAACAGTACAAACGACCAACACATACTGAAGGCCTGTGGCACACCAGGCACCATTCTTGAGTTCTTTTTTTTTTTTTTCTTTTTTTTGAGATGGACTCTCACTCTTGTCACCCAGGCTGGAGAGCAGTGGCTTGATCTCAGCTCACTGCAACCTCCACCTCCCGGGTTCAAATGATTCTCCTGCCTCAGCCTCCCAAGCAGCTGGGATTACAGGTGCCCATCACCATGCCCAGCTAATTTTGTATTTTAGTAGAGATGGGGTTTCACCATGTTAGCCAGGGTAGTGTTGAACTCCCGACCCCAGGTGATCCATCTGCCTTGGCCTCCCAAAGTGCTGGGATTACAGGTGTGAGCCACTGCGCCTGGCCTGTTCTCAGGGTCTTTATTCTCACGTTAGCAACATTCTCGTGGCAGTCTTGGAAGGGTCTTAGTGTTGTCCCTGAGAGGTTCTGTGACTGGCTCGTGTTTGCTCAGTGAATGAGGGGCTGACCTTGGCATTCCAGCCCTGGAGGTTGCTTCTCACCCTACCCAGCCCCTGTCCCTGACCCCACTGACTTAAAGCTCGGAGAGGCCTTCCCCGCCCCAGATCCCATCCACTGTAGTCTGCACCAGCTAAGCTTGGCTTTCTCCTTCTCCCCACCCTCTGCCGCGTGGCTCCCGACTCCTCAGTCACTAGAGGATCTTGAAGACCAAAAACGGAAAAAGAAGAAAGAGAAGATGGGATTCGGCTCCATCTCCCGCGTCTTCGCCAGAGGGAAGCAGCGGAAGTCCCTCGACCCCGGCCTCTTTGATGGTACCACCCCTGATTATTACATAGAGGAGGACGCGGACTGGTGATACGCGCTCCCCTGCGCCTGCTGCCCGCAGGCGTGTCTGTGCGTGTGGGCGTGCGTGCGAGCGTGGGTGCGCGTGTGGCCGTGCGTGGGGTGCGCGTGCGCGTGTGCTCTGGCACACATGGGTGCTGGGTGTGGCCGAGCGCCTCTCAAGCGAAAACACGAGTGTGAACCCCTGTCCCCTGCGTCGCCACCTCTGTAATTGATGTACATACCGCAAACCGTGTGTGAACCTGTCAACTCTGTCGTCTTTGGAGCGATACGGTTGTGTTATCTGGTTTATTATTTTTCTTCCATGTTTGGTTTTTTTTTTCTTTTTGTTTGGTTCGTCGGTTTGTTTTTGTTTTTGTTTTTCCCCCCCTTTCTCCACCCCTCCTCCTTTTTATGAAACTTGAAAACTTGAAGGACTGCTGTGTATTTGTAAATAACAAAACTATTGTGCACTCCATGCTTGTAAATGTCCCTCGTCCAAACCGCTACTCCTGGAGCCCGTCTGGCAGAGGATGTGGTCTGTTTTTGATGTCCCCCTTCCCGCCCCCTCCCCGGTGTGAACATGTGGGACCAGACCCTGTCCTAGGGGTGCGCCCAAGTCACTTTAACCACCAAACGCCATCATCGTCGTCAGGGTAAGGTCCGCTCTCCACAAAGACTCGTGAGCCCGACCGTGGGCCTTGTCTTGGCTGGGTTTGTCAGAGGTCAAACGGGCTCTTTTAAACGGCCTGCCAGTTTTTAAATTGCGTTGCCGTTTCTTTCTTTATGGAAAAAAAAAAAAAAGAAAATTGTTTCGTTTAATTTATTTGCACAAATGCTGAAAACGTATTCTATCTAAATTATTACGTGAATATTGGAATGTCTATTTTTCCATGGGGTGGGCGGGAGGCGGGTGTTTCTGTTGACGTGTCTGTTCTGTTATCACGCTGCTGCCCAACCGTGCGAAGTGGTTTAGGGTGGCCAGAACCCAGGGACCAATGGATTTCAGAGCCTGCTTTTTCTGTTCCCTCTTCTCTCTCCCTCTCTCTGTCTCTCCCATTCTCCTGCTCATGCATGAAAGTGTCCTCCACCTTCTTCCCACCCAGAGCACCTCTGGGCCTTTCTAGAGCTATGTATTTATCTGACCTAGAGAACACGACCTCAGTGAGCAGAGTGCTGATAGTCGTGGTCCCTTCTTTGGGTCTGTCTTTTGAGAGAGGTTGAGTTCGGGGCAAGACAGCCTGCCGCACATTCAAGGGTACGACAGAGGGACCCTGGCCTGAGTCTGTTCCCCAAGCGGCCTCCAGCAGCATCCGTTCCTCCCTGCAGCTGTGTCTTTCTTGTCCTGGGTATATGATGCAGGTGGGCCAGGCAGATGTCATTAGGGGAAGGACGCACCTCAAGAGGAGGGTCACAGTGGGCACACAGAGGCCAGCACCTGAGCCCTCCACCCTCCCCTTTCTGGTTGGCTCCATCGGCCACGCTTAGAATCTCCCGGGATCCCTCAGGCTCTGTCCCCTAACTTGTCGCAGCAGCCTGAGCCTACCCACCCTAGGAGAGGAGAGCTGGCAGGAACATCCGCCTATTTGGGGAGTGGCATTGGCCCCAAAGAGGCTTCACCAGCAAAGGAACTCCGTGCATTGTAATGCTGGGGGACAGAAGAGATGTGAGCTGCTCAGCCAGGTCTGCCCAAGGCTTAAAACTCAATTTCCCTTTTCTTTTGCTTCTGCTCACCCTTAACAACTAACAGCTCAACCCCCGCCTCTAGACAACAGTAGTCACGCTTTCTGCTAACGGTAACATTTTCAGCTCTTAAAAAGAAGCAAGGGGATTTTCAAATGCTAGGGTATCTCCATCAGAAGGGATAGGATATTGTGTCCAAAGTCTCAAGAACAAACAACTCTTTCCTCCTGACCTGGTCCAAAGGTCAGCAAAGAGCAGGCGGAGGCCTCATCAGAACCTTTCTGTCCTCCTTTGGCCAAACTGTTGAACCGAGCCTATGGGTGGGGGGGGGGGACGCCCTGAGCTGGCATCTTTCTCTACAGAGAGAGATTTTAGCAAATACTTTTCTCGCCCATGAATTTCTTTTTTGGTTGATTTTTATGGTTTTCCCTTTACTTACAAGAAAATGAGATTGCAGCCACTCCTGGTAATGATTTAGTAGTTCCTTTTCATTTCAGTTTTTGTAAATTAGGAGATGATAATTCTAAGAGTTACTAAAGGATGATTTATTTAAGAGAACTCCGTCAAATAGTGAATGAGTTATGGGTAACATTAGATGAAAATAGCCTTTCCCATGGGAAAGGTTTCTCGAAGGCATGGATGCAAATATAAAATAATAAAAAAAAAATCTAAATAAAGCTTATTTTAAAATATGATCGAATCCTATGTTATTTGATTGCTTCTATTTGGCTCTGGGTGGGAGGCTGTGCCCCTCTGGGAGGCACAGGCCAGCTTGACCTGCTCTGTGGACTTCCAGGCCTGGGTTCTGGGAGGGGGATGGGAGGGGCCGAGGAAAGCTGGCTGGATTCGGGGCCCTTGGAGGGCCGAGCCGGGGTAGCCTCCCAGAAGCATCTTGCCTCTGCTGCCCTGACTGTAATTTGGAGGGCTGCCCTGTGGTCCAAACGCACCACCCCACGCCTGGCACCCTGCATTGTGGAGCTCAGTGGCCCCAGTCAGCTTTCGTCTGCTTCCTTCTCCCCCTGAGCTCCTTCCAGAGGCCCCGAAGGGGAGCCTGTGCTTTGGGACCTGTTACTTCCCGCAGACCTCAGTGGGCCTCTGCGCGTCCCACGATCCCACCCTCCCTGGAGGACCCAGAGGAGCTTCAGGGAGACAGAGAGGGAGCCACAGGCTTCCTTGACTGAAGCCAGAGTGAGCCAGGCTTTTCCTGGCCCCAAGAGAAGTCCCCAGATATAAAACTCAGGCCTCCCCCAGCGAGACTCCACCGTGTGTCCCAAGAAGTGGGTACCCAGGTTACTCCAAAGCTTGACATAGTCAGTGCCCTCAACCTCTATCTCCCAACTGAAAAAAAAAGTTCTTCCCAGCAATAAGACTGATCGAGGACTGGCTTTTAACTCCCTCCCACCTCTGAAGGAAGAAAGCATAAAGCTTTGTAATCTGTAGACCATGCTGAGGTTAAAATGAGGCCCCGTTAGTGAGGGTGCAAGTGGATATGGTAGGACAGGGAAGGTCAGAAAAGTCCTGGACGACAAGGAACTTAGGGTCATCTACCCCAGCAGTTCTTAGCCTGACCATACCTTAGGGAAAAAGAAAAATACTGATGCCAGGCCATATTCCTGGAATTGGGGTGTATTTAAATCTCCTCTGCTGATTCTAAAGGGTTGCCAGGATTAGAATCGCTGGGCTCATCTGAGGAGGGCAAGTGTGGCCACACTCATGCCCCTATTCCCCGCTCCTTCCCCTCTTATAGACATCACCAATCAATTGAAGAGCCCTTCCTGCCTATCCCAAAGTGGCCTCTGATTTCTCACTGTTCACAGCCTCAGATAGCCATGGCCAATCAATCAGAGTTGGCATACAAGGATAAAGCCTTTTTGCCCTCTCAAAACTAATCCCATCTCTTATGCTGGACACATGGCAAAAACTTTGGCCCAAAGAGGACTGACTTGGCCAACATCCTAGCTATTGTGCTTCTCATCCCAGGACCTTCTCAAGAGCCAGGCCACACCTTATTCGGGTCTTTGTAGCTCCGCTCAAAATCCACAATACCTCCTTTGTTAAAAGAATCTTCTCCAGGACCTTGCTCCAAATGGTCCAACTTCAAAATGGTACCTATTAGTCAGAGATTGGAGTAGGGCTACCCAGGGCATCCAGCACCAGCATACCAGCTGTGCAGGTTGTACACTGCATTACTGCAGAAGTTGACGTTCTCCAGGCTACCACATGAACGGTGTCCTGAGTTGTTCAGTGCACAACCTGCATGACTGTACTCAGCGGCCCGTGTGTGTTCCTCGTACCCACGCTGGCAGGCTCCAACAGCTGTAACCAATAAACCAATAACAATAACAATAATGATACTATCTAACATTGATTAGGCATTTACTACAGTCCAGGGTCCATGCTGTCCACTTTACACATATTAACTCAGTTAACGCTCCTGACAGCCTGTCATTGATCAGAAAACGGAAACTGAGTAACTCACCTGGGGTCATGGAGCTGGGAGACAATAGAACTGGGCCTCGAACCTATGGCATTTTGGCTGCAGCATTTGTGCCCTCAACCACTGCAGCATCTGAGCAGTGAGGAGCTGCCACCAAGCAGCTGGGCCTTCTCCCTGGGGGCATCTTCAGTGCTTCATCTGGGCCTGGTTTCAAAGCGCTGCGCCCCCCAGTAGCCTCTGACACAGCCTTGCACTGCCTCCCTTTTGTGACCAAGCCGATTTCCATCAGCCTTTTCCCCGCAGGCCCAGAAAGCTCACCCCTAGGGAGGAATCAGCCAGGGAATCAGAGCAGAAATCGGCTGCTGTCCAGCACCAGCTCTCCCTTCCTATTCCTGGCCAAGCCAGGAGCAGAATCACTTCCACTGTCCCTGCAGTCAGACCCCTGGCTGTACCAGAGCTGCGGATCCTGAGGGCTAGTGCTGCCCCCAACACCCGGGGAGCTCTGTGGCACCCTGCCCCGCCACAGGCCGAGCCTGCAGGCCAGGAGTCGCCCTGCACCTGTGACAGATGGTGTCATACATTTCACTCAACCTGGGCTCCAGGGGAATCCAGGCAGAGTGGGCCTGAGCCGTGGGAGACATCAGCCGTTTGACAATATGATTTTTCAAATATTTCTGGACCAAAAATGAGCCAAGTGTGGTGGCACACACCTGTAGTCCCAGCTACCCAGGAAGCTGAAGCAGGAGGCTGAGGCAGGAGCATCCCTTGAGCTTGTCCAGGCTGCAATGAGCCGAGATCGAGCCACTGCACCCTAGCCTAGGTGACAGAGTGAGACCCTGTCTTTATTTATAAATAAATAAATATCTCTGGGCTTTTTCCCCAAAAACTTGCATTTTCACAAAACAGACTTCCCAGACTCCCCAGATGACTCCTAGGCTTTTTCAGGTTGGACCCCACTGGGTGGGGCTAAATCTGGCCCGGTCCCACGGCCCTCACCTGTTCCCACTTTCCAGTGGTTACAGAACCTGGTGATCATGAAGAATGAACAGGGAACACATATCAGCTTATTCTTTATCTCATAAGAGTATATTCATAATTCTGCTTTGCAAAATAATGCCCAAAACTTAAAAATGTTAGCAGTTTGTATGTTAGAACTTATTTAAATATCAAAGTCATGGCATTTCACTAAAGAAGTGTCCCCCTACAGGCAAATTGAGGGTCTAAGTCTGGGATGGCAAATGGAGTATTGATATTTCTTTTCTTTTCTTTTTTTTTTTTGTGAGTCAGAGTCTCATTCTGTTGCCCAGGCTGGAGTGCCATGGCACAATCTCGGCTCACTGCAACATTTGGCTCCTGGGTTCAAATGATCCTCCCACCTTAGCCTCCCTAGTTGCTGGGACTACAGGCATGCATCACCACACCCGGCTTCTTGCTGTATTTTTAGTAGAGATGGCGTTTTGCCATGTTGGCCAGGCTGATTTCAAACTCCTGACCTCAGGTGATCCACCCACCTCGGCCTCCCAAAGTGCTGGGATTACAGGTATGAGCCACCTCGCCCAGCTTGGATATGGATGAACCACAATTGCACGACGTCTCAAAGCCCCGTAGCTGGAAAATACGCAAATATGCAGCACGGTGCTCTATAGGACGACAAACTGAATCCATGAGAAAATGATCCCAAAAGGATTGATCCAGGAATAGCAGCAAGGGAAAATCTTGGCCTATATGTCCTGAAAATAGCAAGACCTCTGATGACCTAGCATGTGCCTTGGAGAGCCTTGTGACATTGCCAGACTGTGTACAAATACCATGCTTCTGAATCACGGTGTCCAGAAAACACTGGCTAGGAGTTTGTTTGCATTTCTGAGTTTTAGATTTTCAAAATTCCTGATTGCTTTCTTAATGGTTACCAGTAAGTAGCTGTTAATTGCACCAGTACAAGAGAATCTATAAAATTGGGTGCCATGCTTCCAGAATCCTCAGTGGAAGCTTTGCCTTTGGGAAGTCATTTGTGCCCCAATCCAGAGGACCCTTGCAGCCCACCAATGGCTTCCAGGCCATACCTGAATAATCGCTCCCAGTTCTGGCCCCACATCTGATTCTAAGCAAGTCGTTTAACCTATAAGCTTCAGCGTACTCGTCTGTAAAATGGGTGTAATTACCCCCCGTCCTTGTAGATTCAGAAATGAGAACTCAATGTGTTTTGGAGATGGAGAAGGGCTGGCCCCATGATTACCATTCTCTGTGATTTGTGACTTGTGGATTTAAGTTTAATGGGAGATAGAGGGGAAAGTGTGGAAAAGCAGCTTAACACATCTTAAGCCTGCCTTGAGAGTGAGTCAGTCAAAACTTGTCCCTGGGGTAAAATCGGGGCATCGAGCTATGTGTGTGCAGTTCCTCCAGCTGCCAGGTCTGTAAGCACCAGCCCTCAGAGTGCAAATGCAGTTCCAATGCTGCTACAAAACAGAATCTTGGCTGTTATTTGCCCATAATCCCCCAGCTCTGATGGCATTCTGTCTTTCTGAGGTCTAAGTAGAAACACTTAGATCCTAATGTAAGAACCCAGGGCCAGCCAGCTCTGGAAGAGACATGCCTCACTTACGCAGCATTTTTTTTGTTCTAAGCTCTGTTCTAAGCTCTTTCCAGATATTGACTCATATAATCCTTCCAACAACTCTCCAAAATACATGTCATCCCTAATTTACAGAGGAGCAAACCAAGGCACAGAAAGGTGAAGTTCTTGCCTGGAGCCACACACCTGGGAAGAGGTAGAACTGGGATTCACCTCTAGCAGTCTGGCTCCAAAGGCCGCATTCTTGGTAACTTGGCTGTGCAGTCTCAGGTCACCCACGGGCCCCAACCCCTCCCTCGGGGTCCACCGAGCAACAGAAAGCTTCAGAGAACATCAGAATGAAAGCTGCATTGGTAGCATGAGGCTGAGCCCTGAGTAGGTCAGCTTTTCAGGGTTCGGCTCCTTAATCCTGAAGAGGAAGAGACGCAAAATACAGGGTTTGCAAACTGTGCTCCATGGAGCCCTGAGCGGTTCCCAGTGGTCTCTCAAGGGGTTGCCGTAGCTGGGGAAAGCACCAGCAGGCAGGGCTCCTGCCCACCTCCAGCCAGCGGCTCTGCACTTACCTGTTACACACCAGACTTCCGTGTGTGAGTCCACGTGAAGGGCCCCATGGTAGAGTCCGTGAGAAGGAAAGAGGAAGAGAGCAGGTTTGAGAGCCACAAGGAGTTCAGTGGTTGTGAAACCTGACCCAGCCTTGGGTTTTAAAGATATTCATCCCCAGGCCCCATGCTGTAGCTATGGAACCAGAAGGCCTAAGGCCAAGGCCCTGGGAGCTGAGTGTGGATTGAACAAGCTCCCCAGTGTGGGCTCAGTCGCAGGAGGTGACATGGGCAGAGACGGAGGGTGGCAGCATGGTACCCATGTGTTGGAGTGCAGACTTACCAGGGCCATCACAAGGTAGGTTGAGATCACCTTCCCGCGGCAGCCCCGGGGTCCCCCCAGTCAGGGAGGAACCTTACCCAAGCCAGACCCCCAGCTGCCCCCAGGCATCCTGCTGCTGGGGACCTTGCTCGGCCCTGCTGAGCAGAGGGGAAAAGCACTGTGGAGCATCTGCCGCCACAGGCCAGCCTCAGAAGGCTGCAGCAGCTCCCACACTGCAGCCCTAGAGAGGTTCCCCGAGTCTCTGAGAGACCCATAGCCAGGAAGTGGCAGAAGCAGGAGTCAGGCCTGGGTGAGTTCTGAGTTCTGAGCCTGAGGTCCGTCCGACTCCTCCCGACCTGTGGCCAACTGAGACTTCTGCCAAGCATCAGGTGGGACCTGCCGGCCTTGGTCCGGGGCCAGTGGTGTCCCATGGACACCAGACCATGAGCCCTAAATTGGGGGCAAGTCAGCCCATGGCTTTTGTGCTCTGGGAAGTGGTCAGACGCGGAGCTGCTACAGAGGGGCCTGCAGGCCTCTGCCCACCCCTGCCCTTGGGCTCCTGTGGAGGCCCAGTCTTCTTCACCCAGAAGTCCCACCACCCCCAGCCCAGCACCTTCAGGGCCCCTGAGCCTGGCTCTGGACTCCCAGTGTTCAGCTGGGTCAAGGACTCACTGTGTGACCACAGGCAAGCTGGTCTCCCTCTCTTGGGCCTTAGGCTGTCACTAAAACAGACCAGGACAGTGGTTATCTGCCTGTGGACTAAGTCTGAGAAGTTCTGGGATGTGCCACAAAAGGCAGTCGGCAAGCAGGAGGCTGCAGCCGCTGAGTGAAAGGGTCCCTCCCTGACACCCGCCCCCCGCCCTTTAGCCCTGAGCGCCAGTGTATTCAGCTTGTTGAAATAGTCAGATGTGAATGGCGGGTCTGCAGCATCTTGCGGCTGAGAGTCAGTAGGTATGAAAACCAGGGGTCACATCCTCTTGAAGCTCCTCCAGGAGCCTCTGGGCTGTGATCAGGAAGGGAGGGGACACCAGCCTGGCGGAGGAGTCGCTCCCCACAGGTGCCCCCAGGCTTCTCTGCTCACCCCTCCTGCCTATCAGTGAGAGGCAGTATGAGCCCCTCCTTAACCTGGGTAGAACAGGAAATAGGAAAATGGGGCCCCTGACCCCACTTCTGGAAGTCTATAAGACATGGCCAAGGCCATCAACGTCCCCCCCATGAGCCACGGCATGACTGCATTGAGCAGCGCCTCCCCAGGTCCCCGCGATTTCCAGTTCACGACACTCTTTCACAGGGAGATGGGGGTCAGGGTTAAGAGATCACATTCCTGAGAATCTCCCTGGGCTTCACCCTCAGTCCTGACGCCTGTTACCTGGTGACTTTAGGCAAGTGACTTCACCTGCTGTGCCTTCATTTCCTCCTAGGGACAATAGGGGTCAAAAGATACTAGGTCAGAGTGTGGCTGCAAGGCCAATATGTATGCAAGGCTTAGCACACGGAGCAACCAACCTTAGCCACAATGATGACCGTGACGATGACGATGGCAATGGTGATCTCATTTCAGCCTCTCACCAGCCCTGTGGGGTAGGCAGGACGGGGCCTTTTGTGTAGATGAGAAGACAGGCCCAGGTAAGTTCAGCAATTTGCCCAAGCTGGAGGGCCAGCCCAGAATAGGACCAGAGGAAGCAAGAGTTTGGGAGCTGAGAGGGGTCTCAGTGGCCTCTTGTCCACTCCCCTCACATTGCAGATGGGAGGGGCTTGTCCACGGTCCGGCAGGGCATCGGTGTCTGAACTGGTTCTAGAGCCCAGGGCTCCTGCCTCCCTGGCCAGTGCTTTGAGCTACCTCCAACCATAAGACTCAACTAGGGGAAAAAAAAATCCCTGGGTCAGTAAGTTTTGGAAACACTGCATAGTACCTCTACCCCTGATAGATCAGCACAACCCAATCACTTATTGAGGCTCTGATAAGTTCTGCAATGAAGAAAAAATGTTTTACCTTTTCCCATCTAGTGTTTCCCAAACTTAAGTGACCACAGAACCACACCTTTTACTGTCATTCAGTGGATCACCGATTGGGACATATTGGGACAGATGACTTCCTCGGGGCCCGTTAGCTCTGCTATTCTGTGCTTTGAGGGAGCTGTCAGTGGTTCTGTGGCGATCTCTAAGCACGCCACCACTCTTTAGCCATGGGAAGTCTCTGTGGCTCAGATGACATCCCTGTGTGCCTCGAGAAGGGAGGTGACAGGCACAAGGCCAGGTGTGGTCAAAGCCTCTCTATCTCAGCATCCCCTTTGCTCAGAAAGGACCTGAAGCAGTGCACTGTGCCCGCACGAGGCAGAAGAGCCCCACAGATTGGCTGGGACATGCCAGTCCCAGGGCGTTCATTATTTTGCTGCTGTCCTAGGTCCTACATATAGACAGAGCGGCTGAGTCCATTGGCACAGGGCCCCAGGGGATGTACACGTCCATGCTGCCAGGGTGTCTGGCCCCACCTGCCCTCCAGAGCACCTTGTCACCCTTTAGTGGCTCTAAGCTGCTTAATTGCTTTCCCTGAGACAGCCCAGAGATGTCAGAGTCACATCCAAACTGGCTCCATGCCTGTACAAGGCCAGCTTCCTTCCTTATTAGGAGGCTGATGTCTGTAGGAGTGGCATGGAGCCCGTGGCCGGGGCATGTGGACAAGGAGGGGAGGAAGCAGCCTCTGACAGCTGTCACTATGGGGACCAGAGCTGTGGTGGCAGGGAGGAGACTCAAGACAAGCCAGTGGGACCCTGAGGGACTGTCCCCAAATGGAGGGTCAGAGATAACAGGCCCGGCTCACTGATGGCATCTTGAGTGTGTGAGTCAATTCCAAATTCCTTGCATCTCTTCATGTGTGTGCAAGAAACAAACTCAGCGACAGCCTGAGCCCAGCAGAATTGATCAGCCTTCTACAGGGAGGGGCTTGAGGACAGGCCTGGGCTTTGGAGCTAGATTCTCAGGCTCAATCCCAGCATCGACACATGCCTGCCATGTGACACCGAGTCCCTTTGAGCCTCAGTTTCCCCCTCTTTGAAATGGAGATAAAGCATCTTGGTCATTGCAAAGATTAAATAGTAAAGGGAGAGATGCAGCCAGGACATCCTAGCTGCTTTTCAGGGCTGCAGGAGACTCACATGAGAGAAGAGAAAATCTCCACTACAGAGGTGGAACCCAGGCTCTGAGTCTGGGCTGTGCCCCGTGCACACAATTGATTGGCTTTTCTGAGCTCCACTTTTCTCATCTGTAAAATGGGCCCTTGGGAATCTTGAGTCCCCCTCTCAGGGGAGGATGCAGTGAGCACGTTTACTAATTGTAAAGCACCAGGCAAGCATATCGTCACCACCAGCTGTTTTGATCAGCACCCACGACAAAAGCGTATTGGGGCGGCAGTGAAAAGTACCCACCTTGTGTGCTCTCTCAGATGCCAGCACTGGGCAGGACACTTACTCATTTCGACCATGCCGCGAACTCAGATGCCTGTGGGGACCCTGCAGATAGGCAGGGTAGCACGTGCCCCAGTGGAAGGAAGGAGCCCTCACTCCAGCAAGGCTGCTCGGGGCAATGCCAGCCTAATGGTTCCAGAACTTCCGATCTTCTAGAGAAGCCAAAAATGTCACATAATACACCCCAATTCTTTAATATTAACAACTAATTTTTTTTTTATTTAGTGTTCATTGCGGGGGAAATTCCATGGCCCTAATTTGTCTCAGGGCCAGCAGCTCTGTCACTTCCAGTCTGGATTCTTTCTCTGCGGGCACATCGTGCTCTGACAGTCCCTGCTCTTCCTTTGTCTGTGGAATCCCCGGCCTGTCTGGCTGTGAGCACCCATCTCAATTCAGCACCATCCTCCTTCACTGGAGAGCTCTCCTGTCCTCCGCTCCCTGATGGCCAGACAGCAGGGGTCCATGTTCGTTTCTGAACCTAGAGAAGTGTTCCCAGGGCTTAGAGTGTTTGAGGAGTGGCAATGGAGAAGGGAAAAGGGGTCTTCACTCAGCACTGCCCTCGGAGGCCTTGAGTACTGCAGGAATCCTGAGCCCCATTCCCCACTCCACCACCCCCCGCACCCCGCTCCACCGGGGCTACACAGGACGAGGTCAGCTGCCTGCAGCCACATGACTCAGTTGTTTTTTATGGTCGCTACCGGAGTCTCTGGGACTCAGAGATAGGGGTCGGGGACTTCACCTTCAGGTGAAGATGTTGATGGGCCTGACAATAGGGTGACTCCATATTATCCCAGAAATCCCAGGAGGCTGGCGTTTGTCAGCATGAAAAGCAGCTGCAACCCAGCCTAGGGATACGAACAGGGCTCAGAACGAGGACTGGGGACAAAGACTGGCTTCGTGGGGGCAAGGGAGGTAGCAGGGGGCGTGAGGAAGGCTAGTATGACTTGCTGACCTTTACTAAGTGCCTACTGTGCCAGGCATGTGGTAGGCATTTGATGTATGCTCATTAAGTCATTCAACAAACACTGGCTGAACACTTCCTATATGCCAGGCTTAGAGCATAGGACTGAGGATGCAGGTGCAAATGATGAGATAAATTATCTTAACATCAACCTGACTTTGGTGAGGAAACTGAGGCTCAAAGAGGTAACATACCTGGCCCGAGGAGAGAAAATAAGTGATGTGCTGGGTGCAGTAGTTCACGCCTGTCATCCCATTGCTTTGGGAGGCCAAGGTGGGCAGATCACTTGGGGTCAGGAGTTCGAGACCAGCCTGGCCAACATGGTGAAACCCCCGTCTCTACTAAAACTACAAAAAATAGCTGGGCGTGGTGGTACATGCTTGTAATCACAGCTACTTGGGATGCTGAGGCAGGAGAATCGCTTGAACCCAAGAGGCGAAGGTTGCAGTGAGCCAAGATTGTACCACTGCACTCCAGCCTGGGTGACAAAGCAAGACTCCATCTCAAAAAATAAAAATAAAAAAATAAGTGATGGAATGAGGCCAAAAGTTGGATTCCAATGGACTGTTGCACTGCACCACTTTTCAGGCAGATATGATTGAAGCTGATTAAACTGTGAGCTGTTAGAATAAGGATTTGTTCTCTAATTTCCAGAATTCGACTGCTGGAGGGAGGGAGACAAGGCGGGGAGCAGGGATCATGATTAAAAATCATCTACAAAGGGAGAGAACATTAATTCTTAAATTAAATAGAAAGAAACCTCCTAGGATCCTCTGCCCCATGCTGTGGCTCTGGCTGAACATATTAACAGATTCTAGAAGGACATCGGCCTGCGGTGCATACACTGTGGCTCTCAGCTGCCACTCCAGACCGCCAGTTAGAATGTTTCATGCGGCATGCTTGGAAAAGCCAAAACTGGTGCCAGTGTTCCCCTTGCCATTCGCCTATAGGTGTCTAAATTGTAAGAACACCCCCACCTGGGCCTCACCAAAGCTCTCTTCGTTTCGAAGGAAATTAAATAAATGCTGCTCGTAAATGTGTTTCCTGTTCCTAAACTGGCCTTCCTACAACAGACAGTGAAAGTCGCTCACCAATGGCTTAGGAAATTCCCAGGAGGCAACTGAAAACCTTTTGAGGGAGGTCAGAGGTGAGACAGTTTGCATTAATCATGTAAAATAATCCCATATCCCATAGAAGGCAGCACTTCCAATTGCCTCACCCTGGGCTACAGGCTCGGTACCTGATTCCGTGGTGGGCTCCTGTCCCAATGTGAAAATGGACAAGGCTTCACCAGGCAGAGTCTCTCAGCTGTCACAGTGCCCGGTGTCCATGGGGCCTGTGGAAGAGGCTCAGCTGAGCCAGAAAGAACCGAGGCTATCTGGAGGCCCAAGGAGGAACTGCGTGCCAGGGAGGGGACTCATTCAAACAAAAGAGGCAGAATTGTTGAAAATCTAGTTAGGGAGTTAACTAATCCTGTTAATTAATTATTAAAGTAATAACCAGTAGTTAAATTGTGAACACAAGATGAAGGACTTTTCATCTCATTCAATCCTGTTTTTTGTTTTTTTTTTAGTGAAAACCAACATAATTTCAGATACATATATAAATATATATATATATATTTTTTTTTTTTTTTTAGAAAGAGTCTCTCACTGTCACTCAGGCTGGAGTGCAATGGCGCGATCTCGGCTCACTGCAACCTCTGCCTCCTGGGTTCAAGCGATTCTCCAGCCTCAGACTCCCAAGTAGCTGGGGTTATAGGCACCCACCACCACACCTGGCTAATTTTTTCATATTTTTAGTAGAGATGGGGTTTCACCATGTTGGCCAGGCTGGTCTCCAAATTTCAGATGTTTTATGAAACAATGTGAAAGTAGGTTTGGGGTACAGTTGAGATCCTCAAACCCGCAGTGATCCATCGCTCCCAGCTTGGCCTCCCAGGGCTGTACAGATGCACATGCGCCTGCTCTCTGTGTGGGTATGTGAAGGATCATCCTCTTGCCCAGGTCCTCTGTGCCCCCTTACTTCTCATGGGATCCATGAGATTACTTTCAGGGCTGCCCATTGGCAGAGAAGCCTGGTAGAAAAACACATCAGAAAAGAGGAGTGGATGTGGGGGGTGCCCAAGGAGGCCAGCGGCTGGGGAAAGATGGGCTTCGGCCGCAGTTGCAAACTAGACGATAAGAAGGACTTCCCAAATGTGGATGCTATTGCAGCAGTGGGACCGGTTAGCAAGGAAGAAAGAGGAAAGCTTTTGATATACAGATATATGTGTAAAAGCCTTCGTAGCTGTCATTGGATAACTCTGTGTTTGTCTTCCCTGGACTTCTTAGCATCTTCCTCCTAAGTCCGTAAAATTAGAGAATACTTGTCAAGTATCTCCCCAGGAATGGAGCGCAGAGCACTGTGAATCCTGGCCAACTCCAGGATCTCAATTCCCTGACGCTTTGGAAAATTCTCCGAGTGTGGGAGGAGGGACTGGTGGAGGAGGATGTCCTCTGAGCTTCGGGGCAGGGTGGCTGGTCATGGGACAAAGCATACATCTAAGCCTTTGCAAGACGGTGGCACCAAAAATGAGGGGGTGCCCACGTGATTATTTTAAAGCATAAAGCAGTAATTGTTGGTGAAAGTAGAGCTCTGTTGGACTATTCTATTTACTTTATGATGGGGTGGGAAGTATTTTAGCATTTTAGCCCAGGGCCTCCTGGCCTGCCTGGCCCTGGGATCATGGGTGGTTCGGGTTGGTGGCAGGGCCCATGCCACCTCGCTGCCCAACCAAGGTCCTGCCGTCAGCCCCCAGCAGCTACAGTGGAGAGTGACTGATGGGCTCTCCTGCTGCTCTTCACACCCACGCTGTCCCTGGTCCTGTCAGCCGCCACAGAGGCCTTTCACCCATTTCATATGTATTTCATGGGGCTTGTGAGTGAGAGGGCCAGCAAAGCATCTCCATCCAACAGGGCAGCCATGATCAGGCCATAAGTTGTTTTTTCACATTATCATGCAGTGTTTACAAAATGAGAGTTCAGTTTTTGGAGCTACAGGTGCTGCCGGGGGCTCTCCCGCCACTTCCCAAGGGCAGGGAGTGCCAACAGTAATTGGCTGCCTGAGCAGATCTGGGCTGGGCTGAGAACAGAGGACCCGAGGTGGAAGGGGGCAGGGCGCTCTCTGTGCCTTAGGGCAGGCTGGGGACACTGGGATCAGCTACACTCCGTGCTTCCTGGCAGCTGGTGGATGGAGGTCAGGGATACTGCTACGCATCCTAGGATGCATGGGACACCCCATTACAAAGAAATTTGGCCCCAAATGCCAACAGGGTCAATGTTCAGAGGCCTTGCCATGGGCATCGGTGTGGATGAGGTGGGCTTGGCAGATGAGGCCACAGAGGGAGGGCCGCTCCCTCCCTCCGTCCTCCCTTCCTGCCTGCTTTCTTCTTTTTTTTTTTCTTGAAATGGAGTTTCGCTCTTGTTGCCCAGGCTGGAGTGCAGTGGCACAATCTCGGCTCACTGCAACCTCTGCCTCCTGGATTCAAGTGATTCTCCTGCCTCCGCCTCCCAAGTAGCTGGGATTACGGGAATACACCACCACACCCGGCTAATTTTTTTTTTTGAGACAGAGTCTTGCTCTGTCGCCAGGCTGGAGTGCAGTGGTGCAATCTCGGCTCACTGCAAGCTCCGCCTCCTGGGTTTAAGCGATTCTTCCGCCTCAGCCTCCCGAGAAGCTGGGACCACAGGCGAGTGCCACCACAGCCGGCTAATTTTTTTTTGTATTTTTAGTAGAGACGGGGTTTCACCATGTTGGACAGGATGGTCTCGACCTCTTGAACTTGTGATCTGCCTGCCTCGGCCTCCCAAAGTGCTGGGATTACAGGCGTGAGCCACTGCACCTGGCCTAATTTTTTACTTTTTAGTAAAGATGAGGTTTCTCTATGTTGGTCAGGCTGGTCTTGAACTCCTGACCTCAGATTATCCGCCCACCGCAGCCTCCAAAAGTGCTGGGATTACAGGCATGAGCCACTGCACTCGGCCCTGGCTTCTTTTGCTCAATACTTAGAGGGCTCATTCGGTTGCAGGCAGTGCTGGGCTAGGGCTGGCTCACACAGGCCCACGGATGGATCTCTTCCCAACTCCACGTCCACTGACAGCCTGCCGGTCACTGAAATTGGCCATGACAGGAGTATTTACACCACAGAAATTGACAAACAAATGCTGAAACCAGTGTACCTCTTGAAAAGATAAGAGCCAGTTGTTAAACGTGGTCGGGCCCTTGCTAGATACTGGAGATGTCTAGGGGGCAAAACCAGGCCCGGCGCCTGCCCACATGCCGTTTACAGTCTGCGGGGAGACACGGACATTCATCAAATAATTACACAACTGTTTGTTTCAGCTGTGAGACGTGTCATGCAGGAAAGGTTCCAGGAATTCATGAGAGAGTGTGTGTGTGTGTGTGTGTGTGTGTGTGTGTGTGTGTGTGTATGTCTTGGGGTTGTAGAATACCCACACTAGGTGACCAAGGAAGGAGTCCCTGAAAGAATCCACATTGAAACGGAGCCCCGAGCCTGTGTGAGGGTTCACCAGGCAGAGAGGAAAGTGGCAGGCCGCCGTTCAGGCCGAGGCAACAGCAGGTTCAGGGATTGGAGAGGGGGGATTAGGAGCATTAGGGAAATGCAGGAAGCCCAGGGTGCCAAGGGCAGGGGTGACAGGCTGAGGATGAGGCTGCCAAGGTCAGCCTGTGAGTCACAGCAAGGACCTTGGACTTCACCAAGGAGCCACTGAAGGATGTTGAGCAGAAGAGGTCCCGGGGAAGATACCATTTAAAAAAATTTCCTCTGGGCCTGAGAGGATGGAATGAAAGGGGAAAGGGGAGGTAGGATGTTGAGATACGGCTGCAATGTTCTGGAAAGGAGGTGGTGGAGCCAACTGAGGCAGGGGACAGGTGAAGGAGACTCAGGAGGGATGGAATTCAGCAGGGGACCTTTGAACCTCAGCCTGCCCTCACCAAGCTCACTGCCTCAACTCTGCCTCAGTGGTATCCAGGGTTTAAGCGCCCTGGCTCTCAGGTCTGAGGTCTGAGACCCTGTGGGGAAGCAGCAGGCCCAGCCAGGTGCAGGGACACATCTGGCCACCTCACCCTCCAGGGAAGCCTGGTTCCCTGTACCACCTCCAACTCAGACACACAGGACACATTTACAACTAAAGCTTTCCCACCAGGTTCTGGGGAACTCTGCGTCCAGGCACACATTTGACCCCAGGGATGCAGACGCCAGGGAGGTGCCACTGTGCTTGACCCTGCAGGCCTCGAAAGAGCCTCAGAAGCCCAGGGCATGGGTCACTCAGCCACAGGCTGGGTATAGACTCAACATTTTAAATAGAAAAAAGTGAAAAAAAAAAGTTAATTAAAATGCTGGAACTTGGCCGGGCACGGTGGCTCACGCCTGTAATCCCAGCACTTTGGGAGGCCGAGGCGGGTGGATCACAAGGTCAGGAGTTCGAGATCATCCTGGCCAAGATGTTGAAACCCCGTCTCTACTAAAAATACAAAAATTAGCTGGGCACGGTGGCACGCGCCTGTAATCCCAGCTACTCGGGAGGCTGAGGGAGGAGAATCGCTTGAACCTGGGAGGCGGAGGTTGCAGTGAGCCGAGATCACGCCATTGCACTCCAGCCTGGGTGACAGAGTGAGACTGCCTCAAAAAAAAAAAAAAACATGCTGGAACTCTGAGTCCTTCCCATAGCTGCTGCCAAGGGTGTCTGCCAATGGCACTCGGAGGTCAGGGGCATGGGGGATCAGGGTGGAGAATGCCACCTCCCACCTCGCTGGGGTTGGGAGACCAGGAGTCAGGGCTGCCCCGTCACTCTTTACGCAGGGTGGGGCACAGGAGAATTTACGAGGCCTTTACCTCTAAGCCTCTACTTTTATTTTTGTTTTGTTTTGTTCTGTTCTGTTTTGAGACAGAGTCTCGCTCTGTTGCCCAGGCTAGAGTGCAGTGGCACAATCTCTGCTTACTGCAACCTCCGCCTCGAAAGTTCAAGCGATTCTCATGCCTCAGCCTCCCAAGTAGCTAGGATTACAGGCACACACCACCATGCCCGGCTAATTTTTGTATTTTTAGGAGAGGCAGTGTTTCATCATGTTGGCCAAGCTGGTCTTGAACTCCTGACCTCAAGTGATCCACCTCTGCGTTTTTAACCAGCTCCCTGGTAGCTGATGTCCCTGGTCTAAAGACCACTCTAGGAGAAAGTAGGCTGGGCTCCCTCCTCTAAGTGACAGAACCACTGCAAGACAGAGGGATGGACCACATGACCTTGAAGGCACCTTTCAGCCCTAGATTTCTGAATCCCACTGGGTGAGGGGCCCAGGTGATCCCATTCATGATGCCATTTGAGCAGCAAGTGCCAGCATGCTCCAAACTCTTCAGAGGTAGGCACTTTTCCTCGCTCTGAATGGATCTTAGACAGGCATGTGGAGTCATGCCTGTTCCGCCCTTTTTAGTTGCAAATGTCAACCTCTGGCTGGGTGGAGGAGGGACTGCTTCAGGGCAAAAATGATGGAAAGTAGTCCATCACAAAAGCTTCTCAAAGCTTCTCCCAGACACTGGTGAATGGCGCACTGGGCCTGTCCGGCCATCAGCTCTGGCTCCAGGCTGCCTATGTCACCCCCGCCCAGGACTCACCTCCACCGAAGTCTACCATCCTTCCTTCCATCCTGCTTTTCCATGCCACCTGTCCTATCAGAGGGCCCAGTAGTTCAGTAAGCATTAGGCATGAGTGTCTCTGGTCATAGAATGAAGATCTAGGCACCGTAGGGTTTGGTAGAGCAGCCCAAAGGATGGGCAGACACGTAGAGCCCCAAGTTAAGTGGCGGCACCCATGTCCACGTCAGCATGTCTTTCCCCATCACGGACGTTGGGATCCCATCAAGTCTGTCTCGGTCCTTAGGCCTGTCTCTCTGTCTCTCTCTGTGTCTGTCTCTCACGCTGAGTCATGGCCGGCCTCAAGTTCTCCAGCCTGGCATGCAGGGCCGGGAGTGATTTCCCAGTCTTTGAGAGTAGCATCCCATGCCCCACTCACCATCCCACCTCTTGCCAGTTTCAGCAATCCTTGCCGTTGTTCTCTGGTAACCAAGCATAGGCATCGAAGGACAGGCAAGAGGGCTGCTTACATACGTTCTTCTACCCTGGGAGGTGGGGAATTTGGGGTTGAGGCCGAGCTCCCACCCCAGCTTGCTGGAAACATTGGTGAACCGCTCGGAGCCTTCACTTTCCATCTGAAATGTGCCCTTTGCACCTTTGTCCCTGGGGGGAGGCAAGAGAAACTGAGGCTTCCCAAGGGAATGTCCAAGTGAAAAGTGGTCTCATCCTCCTTGGATGTCAAAACAAGTAGAACAAGGAAGGGCTGAGCTGGGGGGAAGGGAAGGAAATGGTAGTTCCCATAACCTGGGCTTTTACCACAGCTAATGGCATTGAACGTCTCCAGGTATCAGGCCCAGGTAATAAAAATATGAATAGACTTGTCTGAGGGCCTAGGCAGTCACCTGTGGCAGGGCAGATGGACAGGCCATGCACCAGCAGTGCCAGCAGGAAGCAGTGTACTGGGTGGACAGTGCACACAGCCAAAGGGATGGCCACTCAGGGCAGCTTGGGGGAAGACATACTCAGAAGGGCCTCCCTCTACAAAACCTATAAATCTGGAATGAAACATAAATTTTCACGCATTCCGGGTCTCACAAAAAATAAGGGAAATCCCCAAGAAGTCTGTAGACAAAAACCAAAAGCTGCAAGCTAACACCAGAACAGGAACAGTGACTGATCACTAAAGGCAAAAGCTGAGGTTGCCCTAGAGGCAAAGGCTTCTATCAGGACTGTTACCGGGGGTTACATTTGGGGATGCGGCAAAGCGGAAGAACACAGCCGGAGACTCTGTCGTTCAACCTGAGTCTCTCAAAGGGGAATGAAGTGGCCCCTGGACCCCAGCCTCATCCCCACAGCTCCTCTCTTCCCCACCCCAGCAGAAGTTAATGTAAATCCTCTCTGGCGAAAGGCGTCTTCTACTTAGACCCTAAAGATTCTTGTAAATTAAGATTAAATATGTGTTCAGCAAAAACAAACAGCAAATTTAGACCCCCTAGGGTCTTCTCAGATACAGTCATTATCAACACCAAATATAAAATACTATGCATAAAATACTTAAAGAACTGTAAGATGGAATCACAGGCGTGAGCAAACAACAGGAAACTGACAGACCAGGAAAACCTGAAAGAAAAAACAAATAAACATTTTAGAAATTAAAAATATGTAACATTGAAAATAAATAAGAGGGTGAGTTAATCAGCAGACTAAATAGGTGAAAAGAGAATTTCAAAAACAGAAAAAAGAGCTAAGAAAATTACCCAGAATGCAATGCACAGAGCTAAGATGAAAACTATGAAGAAGTGACTGTATCTAATATAGTGGCCACTAGCCCACATGTTGCTTCTTAGATTTATATTTGAATTAATTAAAATTAAATACAACTAAAACTCAGGTCTTTAGTTGCACTAGCCATATTTTACCTCTGCCAATTTTTCCTTTTTCTTTTTTTTTTTGAGATGGAGTTTCACTATCACCCAGGCTGAGTGCAGTGGCATAATCTCGGCTCACTGCAACATCCACCTCCCAGGTTCAAGGGATTCTCCTGCCTCAGCCTCCTGAGTAGCCGCCATTACAGGCACCTGCCACCACGCCCAGCTAATTTTTGTATTTTTAGTAGAGATGGCGTTTCGCCATGTTGCCCAGGCTGGTCTCAAACTCCTAGGCTGAAGCAAGCCTCCCGCCTCAGCCTCCCAAAGTGCTGGGATTACAGGCATGAGCCACTGCACGCCACCTACTAGCCACATTTTAAATGCTCATAACTGCATGTGGCTAATGGTTATCCTATTGGGCAGTGAAGGTTATAGCAGGTTTTCATCAACACAGAACGTTCTGTGGGACAGCACCAGGTCACAAGATAGGAAAAAATAGAAAGTCCAACTTAGGTCTAGGTGGAATCCTAAAAGGAGAGAACAGAGAGAATGAAAAAGAGGGAACATTGTAAGAGATGATGGTTCAGAATATTCAAAAAAGGAGTCCAGAGATACAGGAAGCACAATTTATATTGTTCAGAATAAATTTTAAAAATCCACATCTAGCCACATTGTAATTAAACTTCAGAACATCAAAGACAAAGAGAAAATCTTGAAAGCAGCTAATGAAAGAACAATTAGACTTGCAGCGGACTTCTCTTTAGCAAAACTGAAGACCTACTATCATGGAACAATGTCTTCCAAGCACTAAAACAAAACACGAACTCTCAACCTAAAACTGTGCACCCAGCAAAACCCCTTTGAAGAAGAACGGTGAAATAAACTTTCTTCAGATAGGCAAAAGTTGTGACAGTTTACTACCAGAACACTTTTAATCAAAAAATCTTTTAAATCATGTTCTTCAGGAATAAGAAAAGTTATTCCAGAAGGAAGGTCTGAGGACAAGAAGACATGATGAGCAAAGAAATTTGGTAAACATGTGAGTCAATTATTTTAAGCAAGTGTTACCAGTATGAAATAATCATCACGACAATGTCTAAATGAAGGGGCTTTAAAAGAGGATAGAATTAAAATCTTGGATGCGGCAGCATGTAACTCAGGAGGAATGCCCAGAATTAGTAGGTTTTAAATAAGTCTTACTATTTAGGACGGCATTAGGATACCAAACAACCCCAAGTTTTGTTAAGATAAGTGTGTATAGTGAGTTTTCAAAGGTAATCATTAAGGCAGTGGTTCCAGCAGGGTTCCACCCCCAGGGTTTCTGTTCCAGGCAATCTGGGGTACAGTTCTAGAATGTTCATTTCTACCAAATGCCCAGATGTTGCTAATGCTACTAGTCCAGTACCACACTTTGAGAAGTACAACTACTACACTAAAATCAGAAACATAGAAAGCTGAACTTCCAAACCAACAGAGGAAGGGGGGAAATGGAATGAGAAAAGAAACCAAAGAAAAAATTATCTTCCATCCAGACCAGCTCCGTCCAATAGAAACTAATGCAAGACACATGTGTAACTTTAGACCTTCTATTAGTCACATTCCAAGTAAAAAGAAACGGGTGACATGACTTTTAATAATAGATTTTATTTAAAGTGGTATATCCAAAATATGATCAATATGTTATTAATTTTAAAATGATTATGAGATAGTTTACTTTTTTTTTTTGGTACTGTCTTCAAACTCCAGTATGTGTTTTATACTTAAGGCACATGTCTCTCTCTCTCTTTCCTTTTTTTTTTGACAGGGTCTTATTCCGCCACCCAGGCTGGAGTGCAGTGGCCAGATCTCAGCTCACTGCAATCTCTGCCTCCCAGGTTCAAGCAATTCTCCTGCCTCAGCCTCCCAAGGAACTGGGATTGCAGGCAGGCACCACCACACCCAACTAATTTTGTTTTGTATTTTTTTGGGGGGTGGGTGGGTTTTGACCTTTTTTGTTTGTTTGTTTGTTTGTTTGAGACGGAGTTTCGCTCTTGTTGCCCAGGCTGGACTGCAATGGTGCAATCTCAGCTCACCACGACATCTCCCTTCTGTGTTCAAGCAATTCTCCTGCTTCAGCCAACTAAGTAGCTGGGATTATAGGCATATACTACCACGCCTGGCTAATTTTTATATTTTTAGTAGAGACAGGGTTTCACCATGTTGGCCAGGCTGGTCTTGAACTCCTGACCTCAGGTAATCCACCCACCTTGGCCTCCCAAAATGCTGGGATTACAGGCGTGAGCCACCATGCCTGGCCATTATTTTGTATTTTTAGTAGAGACGAGGTTTCACCATGTTGGCCAGGCTGGTCTTGAACGCCCAGCCTCAAGTGATCTGCCTTCCAAAGTGCTGGGATTACAGACTTGAACCACCCCACCCAGCCCTTAAGTCACTTCTCAGTGTGAGCTAGCCACATTACGTGTTCAGTAGGCACATGTGGCTTGTCACAGCCGTACTGGACAGAGCAGTCTGGACAGTAGGTGACAAGAGCCTGCAGGGAACAGAGGCCCCCACTCCATCACTGAGTGTCCGCTCTATGCCAGACACAAGGTTGAACACTCCATCTCATTTCATCCTCACGTGAGATTAAGCGTTATCATCATCCCCATTTTACAGAAGGGAAAACGGAGGTTAAGAAAATGTAAAATGCTTGCATAAGATCATCTGGTTGGTAGCCCACTGAGCTGGGATTCAAACCGAGGGCTCCCATATTCTAGTGCCAACCTCGGACCCTCTTGGCCAGGGGTTTCTCTATGTGGTTTATGGCACTGGGCCAGATAGTCATGATTTTAGGCTTTGTGGGTCTGTCTCAACTACTCAACTCTGCCATTGTCACATGAAAGTAGCTTTAGACAATAAATAAACAAGTGGGCATGACTGTGATCTAATAAAAGCTTTATTTAGAAAAGCAGGAGGGAGGGCTGGATTCAGCCCGGGCAGTAGTCTGCTGACCCCTATGCTGGGCCAACACAATTGCCTCTGAAAGGCCCCATGTAGGGGAGACCTCAGTGTTCACACTCAGTAGTACTAACATTCTGGGAGTGGGGTATGTATGCGTGCATATGTGTTGGGGTGGGTGGCAGGAGGCAGAGCCTCTCATTCCAAAGTCCACAGGCTTCCTGGTTTCTGGAAGGATCCAGAGTAGCTGCCTTTTAGTCGTAGCTTCTGAGACTCCACCAGGGACTCAGCCAGCACCCCCGACTCGGCAGCCCCTCCGTGGAGCAGCCTGGCCATCAACATGAGTTATTTCTGCTCTCAAGACTGAGAAGGAGCGAAATAAAAGCCAGGATTGATGGAATCCGGACATAAAAATCTGGCCCCTTAATGCCTGCATTTTGGAAACTGCCTTTAATTAATGGTTTATGACCCCAAAGGCCCCCTAGACTCCTCCCAAGCCCTTCTGTCACAGAGTCTCCCTGGAGCTGAGTCCTCAGGGTTGAGGGAGAGGGAGGCGGTGGTGAACAGCGATGGAGAATAGCTGTCTTGCAGAAACCAAAATGTGTGGTTTGCGCACATGAACCCAGCTTGGCCTCTGGCATTCCTAGGGCCTGGACTCCATAAATAATGTGAGTTGTAAAGCCAGCTCTCCTTACCGCCCTGAGGCCTGCTCATTACAGAAAATAACCCAAGTAACCCACACAGACTCACAAAGACACACAGGCACAAGCATACACGCTCACACATGCACACCAGGAATCTGCTGCTTCTGTTTGTGCACGTATCTGCCATCCCCTTCTGACCCTCGATTCCCTCTCTCTCTCTCCTTTTTCCAATTTACCTTCCCATCGTTATTGTGTCTGGCCACCCTTTCTCTCCCCAGTTGCTGTTCTTTGAACCTTCCCCTCTTCTGGGGGACTCAGGAGCAGGTGCTAACTTCTGCTCCCATCTCCTTTCTCCCCTTCCCATGCCCCTTTAGCTCCCTTTCTTGGGGAGACATAGCATAGCCAAGGGCTGCAGACATCCCCAGCCCACCCACCTGGGCATAGAACAGAAAGAGGCACCCTCATCTCACCAAGAGCCCCATCCCTCCCACCTTGACCAGGTAGGAGTCCAGCAGGGACAGTGAATTTCTGCCCTGCCAGCCTGGACAACCAGGAGGACTTGTTCCCTCCAAAGTCACCAAAGCTGTACCCAGGAATGTAGCAGGAAGGAGGTGGCTGCAGCTGAACTCTAAATGTGGCTAAACAGTGCCCAAGCCCCAGGAGAGGGGCCCCTGATTACCACCAATAGCCACCCTTGACTAAGTGTCTCCTGTCAGCCTGATAAAAGAGACATCAGAAAAAATATTTCCTATATGATGAATGTATTTGGGCGTAAACAAAACGGATTAGGCTCTGGAAGCATGGCCGTGGCAAGCCATAGGTGCATCTGGAAAGGGGACAGCAAAGGGAAGGTTTTATTGGCAAAAAGAGAAGTTCACATAAGCTGCTTGGAAACAGACTTCATTGGCTCTGGAGACACAAAGCTAGAGTTGGCGTCAGTTCATTGGCAGAGACATGGTTACTGGGCAGTGTTCTTTGGAGAACATTTTATCTGAATTGCTGCAGTCCTGAAGAAGGAATTTCTTGGGGGGTTATTTTAGAAAGTCCTTGAGACAGTCTTTATCTCAGATATGCAAGCATCAGTTCCCCTCCTTCATGCCTTCGCGGCTCTAATTCTTTTGGATCTGACAAAAGTGATTTCATCCTGGTATCTGCAACTTTCACACTCCCATAGCTTCCCATTCAGAGTTTATAACATTCATTTCAAGCTAGGAGGCAGATAACGCTCATTATTCCCATTTTATATATGGAGAAATGGAGGCTTCAAGAAATCTGCCTGAAGCTGAGGTCTGTTCAACTCCATAAGCCTGGTCCACATGGATGACACGGGCCATGTCTTGGAACTTTGTGTAATCGGATTTGGCCACACGTCACCTCTCCTCTTCCCAGAAGCACATAACAGAGGTGAGACTCAGCTACTGGAATAAGACAGAGTGAAGCCCACCAGGCTGGAGGCCTCCCTGGAGCTCTCAGCTCTCTCCCACCCAGGAAGGATGCCCTGTTTCAGTGCCTGTTCCAATCCCTATAGAACTTGGAATCCTGTGCCTGATCAGAAAGACTTCCCTGCAGCCACGCCAGTCCGTGGGAGCCGGGCACCAGCAATGGGCACCAGTCTGCACCCCTGGCTGGACAGCCCTCTCACCAGGCAGGAACCTAGGGCCCTGGTGGGGTGCAGAGGCAGCTGCGGTTTCCAAATTCCTGGGTACCATGGCAACAGGTCACTCAGACTGGCAACCTGCACAGAGCTCTCTGCAACCTCTGCCGTTTCCCTGGGAAAAACAAAGGCCTTCAGCCACTGAGAAGGAAAACATGACCATGTTGGCAGTGACCTCTCAACCTGTACTTGTCCCAGCACGGACAGCCCTGTCACACTCACCCCAGCTGAGTCCTCACAACAGCCCACAGAGGAGGCAGGCAGCACAGAACAGTACCGGGCCAGCTTTACAGAGGGGGAAACTGAGGCACAAGGTGTTTGGGAGACAGGTTTTGATGGAGATGGGGATGATGGATGAGTGTATGGTCACCAAGTATGCGCAGCGCTTTTCAAAGAGTCCCTCAAGGAGTTTAAAATGGAGAGAGAGAAGGCGTTGCGGGGAGGGGGTAACTTGAAAAAGTGACATTTCTAGGCTGTCTTTTTTCTCCATGTCAAACATAATATAGTCAGCGCAGAAAACTTGGGAGACAAGTATGCAGTCACAAATGTCCTCACACACTCACATGCCACATTCACATGCACACTCGCACAAGTACCTACCACTGCTTTCCAGAGACAGACGTTTCATGTTTATCCAGCTCGTACTTTATGTCTATTTTTATATATTAGATTTTATCCATCTAGTATATTGTAGAAATATACGTGTATATGTAATAATGATACACTTTACATCTACATATAATTTTTAAACCACAGTCAGGGTTACACTATGCCTGCTGTGTTTTCCTTTTTCTTTTTCTTTTTTTTTTTTTTTTTGAGACACAGTCTTGCTCTGTCACCCGGGCTGGAGTGCAGCGGTGCAATTTCGGCTCACTGCGACCTCCGCCTCCCGGGTTCAAGTGATTCTCCTACCTCAGCCTCCCGATTAGCTGGGATTACAGGCACACGCCACCATGCCCGGCTAATTTGTTGTATTTTTAGTAGAGACGAGGTTTCACCATGTTTGCCAGGATGGTCTCGATCTCCTGACCTCGTGATCCACCCATCTTGGCTTGCCAAAGTGCTGGGATCACAGGCGTGAGCCACTGCGCCCGACTCACGTCCAGCTAATTTTCCGGTATTTTTGGTAGAGATGGGGTTTCCCCGTGTTGCCCAGGCTGGTCTCAAACTCCTGAGCTCAAGCCTTCTGCCCACCTCCGCCTCCTAAAGTGTCAGGATTACAGGTGTGAGCCACCACACCCAGCCTGTTTAGGTTTTTATTTAATCCTGTTTTAGAGAGATTCTTTTTCCCTATCAATTGCATCTCTGTAACCTGAACTTTGCATATTTACCAGGCATTGATGCAGCCGACCATAGATGGAAGAGTGGGGTTGGAAAATGTTGGTAGATGGATTTATTTATTTATTTATTTATTTATTGGTCTGTGAGGGCCACTCCAGAAACAGCTTTCAGTGTATTAAGAAATGAAGCTGAGTTCCATTTATCCTAAGCAAATAAATCACCTGGTTGCCCAAAGGTGACTGCCGCTGTGTTGTTTACAATAGCAAAAAATTGGAAACAAGCCCCATGCCCATCAGTGGGAGGCAGGTGAAATAAATTATGGAGCCTCCTTCTGATGAATCCCTCACAGCAAAAAGGTACTGCAGGTCTCTATTGAGATGGAAAGATGTCCTCCACAGCGAAAGCGAACAGGCATATCACAAAATGCGCATACCCTGTAAACAGGCAGTTCTGTGTGTGTTTGTAAGTGTGGTTTTTCTGCATCCCAAAGAGTATTTAACAGCTGGCTGTCTCCGGGTGGTGTCAGTGGAGAAAAATGAAGAGACAGGTCTCAGTCATTTTAGGAGGTGTATTTGTCAAAGTTAAGGACGCGTGCCCGGGAGACAGGGCTATGCCTTTCTCCGAAGATGATTTTGAGGGCTCCAAATTTAAAGGGGAAAGAACAGGATATTGACAAGCACACAGTTTTCACGTAAAAGGGGAATGGTGGAAAATAATCATGCGTGCCTTTGTCTGGCCCAGCGAATCTGCATTTTTATATAAAGTAACATAGACAGATGGGGAAAATCCAGGGAATCGGCATTTTTACATAAGATCAACATAAATGGGTCAGGGGAACAGTCAGATAGGCATTTGTGCCAGGTGAGCAGAGGGGTGAATACTGTGTGAAGATAAGCTAGCCATCTACATTGCCATGGTGAATTTTAACAGACATACTTTAGGGTAAATATCTTGGAGCTCACTAGGAATTTCCTTGTGGGCAACATATGAGGGAGGTGGGTAGCTGTTCATCTTGAAGCTGTGTACGCAGGTTTGCATGACCCAGTTCCCAGCTTGACTTTTCCCTTTGGCTTAATGAGTTCGGGGTCCCAAGATTTATTTTCGTTGGAAGTAGATGCTCGGCGCCACAAAGAAAAATTAGCACTGAGACAAAGGATCTTTTAGCAACGCAATTTTTACTTCCTGGACTGCAGGAAGGCTACTCTCACTAGCCATCTTGCCACGAGAGTACAATATACAAAGAAAAACACACAAATTTATTTTTTACACATTTGGGGTCGTCCTTACTGCTGTGTCTGATCTCGGTTGGCTGGAGCCAGACCTCACAATCTAAACTAAAACCTGATTAGCTAATAACTGAAAACTTTTTTAAACAGGTAAAAGCAATGGAGAGCTGGGACATGCCTGTGAGCACGTCCAACACAGATATCTTGTGCTGGACATGCTCACAGGCATGTGCTCACAGTCTCCGCTGCCTCCCGGGACCAGCCTGAGCAGCTCTGCACACTGGCCAGCACAGATATCTTGGTTAAAGTACAAGGACATAGAGTGTGTTCTTACGTGCCTGTGAGCGTGGCATGTTTAACAGCTACATAGGATAGGGCTTAACAGAGAGTTATTAGCACAGTTATTTTTTAACAAGAAAGGAAACTTTAAAAAGGAACTTTTCTACTTCCCACAGTTTTCTTTTCACAGCCGCATGGGATGATCTTCATTTTCTGTTTTATTTTTTTCTGGCAGAGGTTTTTCTTTTCTTTTCATAGATTACTTCTGTGGTGGGAGCAAGGGCAGAAAAACAAAAAAGCCAAAAGCCATTTTGATTTAGAAGAGAAGAAATGCGTGGGAGGAATTCGTCCTCTGCCTCCCGGGGATGCGGCCTGCCCAGCCCCCACCCCGGCAGCCTCGTCCCCCAGCGTGGCCTGTGCTTGTGTGTTGCAGATTCGGACAGCCAGTGCAGTCCCACGCGGCAGAGCCTCAGCCTGTCGGAAGGCGAGGAGCAGATGGACCGGCTGCAGCAGGTGGAACTGGTGAGGACCACCCCCATGTCCCACTGGAAGGCGGGCACCGTCCAGGCCTGGCTGGAGGTGGTGATGGCCATGCCCATGTACGTCAAGGCCTGCGCGGAGAACGTGAAGAGCGGGAAGGTAGGCGACTCCGGGCCCCTGTGGGACGTCCTGCAATCCCTGCGTGAGCTTTATGCACCCAGAAGCTGGCCTGCCCCCCTCCCCCCCGCACCCTGGAGTCAGGAGAAGGTGCAGTCTAGGAGCCAGCCAGTGCAATCAGCCTCCGATGTACCTGCTCAGTCACTGTGCCGCCCTGGCAAGGCACAGAGCCCTTCTGAGCCTCAGCTACCTCATCCTGAAAATGGCTCCAAGCTTCCTTTACCTGCTGAAGAGAAAGGGCTCTTTCTGCCTGGACAGGAATTCCGGCCCACGTCACAGCTGCAGAGGTTTCTGTGTGCCCTGACCCCACTATAGGAAAGGTGGCTAGGAGACAGGAAGGAGCCCCCAGCCAACACACCCCCTCTAGGGCAGGAACCCCGCTGGCAGCTGTCCCAGCCCCCACATGACACTCCCTCCTGGGGGCAGGTGCTGCTGAGCCTGAGTGATGAGGACCTGCAGCTAGGCCTGGGCGTGTGCAGTTCCCTGCACCGGCGCAAGCTGCGCCTGGCCATCGAGGACTACCGCGACGCCGAGGCGGGCCGCAGGTGAGGCCACCGCGAGGGGCCCCGGGGGAGGAGGGAGAAAAGTCCTCCTGAGGCCTTTGGTCACACAGGTGAGGGAGTGGAGCACTGCGGACTAGGCCAGGTGGTGGGGGACATCAGGCTGTGACTAGGATGGTCCGGGGATGCCTCTGAAGAGGGGGCTGGGGCACACCCCAGCCCTGCTCTGGACCAGCCCCCTACGTAGAGAGACAGACACATGCAGATGAGAGGCCCCAAATGTCCTGGGACACCTCCCGACCAATGCGGGAGCCTCACAACTGCCAGAACTCCTCTGCCTCCCAGGACCAGCCTGAGCAGCTCTGCACACTGGCCACAGCGTTGTCTGCTGCTGGCTCTCATCATTCCGGGGTGAGGAAAGACGGTGCGAGGCAGAGCAGAGACCGGCAGAGATCAAACGGGCACGAGTGGGCTCAGTGAAACCTCCCCCATAGAGGAGGGGCCCAGGCCCCGGGGTGGGGGGGGGCTTCTCTTAGTGGGCATACCTGGGAGCGGTGCCGCAGGGCCTGCCCATCAGGTGTACCCCCCAGGCCACCCGCCCCCGCCTCTCACACCACCCCTCCCCTGCCTCTGGCCTGCCTGCCTCTCTCCCGACTTTCCGTGAGCAAAATTTGTTGAGCAGGGGCAGCTACAGGGTAGAAGGAAGGAAGCCCCACCCCCACCCCGCCCCACCCAGTTCTGAGTATGTGGAGAGGGTAGGAACTCACTTTGTAAATCTGACACTTCTGTTTTGCATAATTATGTCCTTCACTGGTTTCCCCATCATTTTTGTGCAGTTAATTAATCAAACCTGGTGGTGTGTGCTGTAATTTGCAGAAGCAGCTTAGTGGATTTTTTTAGAAGCAGGGGTTCGGGTGGAAAATCGGGCTGGTTTGGGAGCAGGAAAACCAAGTCCATGTGTATGCAGGAGAGGGGCCCTTGACGTGATTCTCGGGGGGCAGGGACTGCTGAGGTGAGACTGCACCAGAAACGTAGGGAGCGACTCAGAGTGAGAAAGTGCAGGGCCTCAATGGTACCATCAGGACCATCAGGACCATCAGGCTCATCCTAGACAGGGCTAGGCTAAGGGACAGGGGAAGGGGTCATGAGGGCAACCCCTGCTGGGCTTCCCACCTCCTAACCAGTTCCATCCCAGAATCCCCTAAAGCCATCCCCAAAGCCCCTCACCATCCTTGGTCACCCGAGTTGGAAATTCCTCCTGCCCCCTCGCCCCACACCCAGCAGGGTCCATAAACACTGCCTGTGTTCATTGAACAGGGTGGGGATGACTGCTTCACCTCTCAAAAACTTGAGGAGTCTGGGCTACTACCTGGGATCCCCCTAAATGGGATTTGGGCTGCCATAACAAAATGCCACCCCCCGGGGGCTTAGACAACAGAAACTTCCATCTCACAGTTCTAAGGCTGGAAGTCTGAGGCTGGAAAGCCAGCATGGCTGGGACCTGGGGAGGGCTCTTTCCTGGCTTGCAGAAGGCAACCTTCTTGCTGTGTCCTCAGATGGGGAGGGAGGAAGAGGGAGACGGAGAGAGTGCTGCCGCTGATCTCTTCAATAATCCCGTCATGAAGGGCACCCCTACAACCTCATCCAATCACCTCCCAAAGGCCCCAGCCTGAAATACCACCACATGGAAGGGTAGGATTTTGGCATATGAATTGGGTTGGCGGACATTTAATCCCTAACAGTGGCACCCTGTTAACCTCCAGGAAGCAGGAGTCTCTGGTGCCAGGGAACATGGACCCCATCCTTAGACACTCCCAGGGCTTCCTGGAGGAGGCAGAGGCCTTATTTCAAGTTTTCTATTCCCAGTGGGAGTCTGGCCTGTCTCCAGTTTGCCACCTGACCTTGCCCTCTCTGGGACTGTTTCCCACCTGGGAAATGAAGGGGGTTAAATTAGGACAGTGGTTTTTAAACTTTCGAGGCTCATGACCACTTGAGAGAATCTAGTGAGAGCTTTTGACACTTTCTCTGGAAGAAATACACAAATCTTCACAGCTTTTCACTGCATTGGGTTGGTGGGTGGGACCCTCTGGCCCACCCACTTTCAGGGGTCCATGGACTCGGGGATAAGAACTCCAAGTGAGTTCACCTTCAAGAACATTTTCAGCCATGACATCTTGTGTGCCCATTGGGGAAGGTGTTGCCCTCTCTGGGACTGGTATCTTTATCTACAAAATACCAATGACAAAACCCACCAACCCCTTGCCAGCCTATCATCACCACCTTATGGATATCATTTTATTTATCCTCACATCAATGCAGCTTATTCCCATTTTAAAGATGGAGAAGACTGGATACAGTGGCTCATGCCTGTAATCCCAGCACTTTGGGAGGCTGAGGCAGCCAAATTACCTGACATCAGGAGTTCGAGACCAGCCTAACCAATATGGTGAAACCCTGTCTCTACTAAAAATACAAAAATCAGCAGGCATGGTGCTGGGTGCCTGTAATCCCAGCTAGGGATTACAGGAGGCTGAGGCAGGAGAACTGCTTGAACCCAGGAGGCAGAGGTTGCGGTGAGCCGAGATCACGTCATTGCACTGCAGCCTGGGTAGCAAGAGCAAAACTCCATCTCAACAACAACAAAAAAGTTGGAGACAATTAGGTACAGAGAAATGATGAGCAGAAAGTCACACCACAAAAGACCTGACTTCAAAGCCATTGCCTTTCCAGTATCCCACGCTGCCTTTGTGTTAAAAACAAGAACAATGGCAGCTCCTCCTCCTACTACTTATGGAACACCAGGTGTGTCCCAGACCCTGTGTTAGTGGTTTTGCATTCTCCTCTCTTTTAGTCCCTACAACTCCGTGAGGCCAACACGATTCTCCCCATTTTACAGAGGAAAAAACAGAGACCCAGAGGTCCAAGGTCCCAGAGCTAAAAATAATAGAGCCAGAACAGCCCCCCATCTTCCATGCTGTGCTGTGACCCAGACGATATCTAAATTTTGTGCCTGTTCTCAGATTTCAGTCTGATCTGGCTCCAGTTCAGGGATGGGGCAATGACAAAGTTTATAAAATGTCTGAATTCCTTTTAAAATCATGCTTTTTTTTCAACTTGGGCTCTTATAATAAATAGCTCAAACCAACAGCTGGGAACGTATCGCCAAGCTGGGGCCCCATGGGGACAACGTTAATGAAAAGAGAACATTTCTGAAGGGCAGGAGCACATTAATTGTGGGCATGCAGATGGAGATGGCTGATTATGGATGGGCCTCTCTTGAGTAGGTTAAGTGGGGTGCCCCCTCCCCAGCTCCCCACCTCAACTCTTGTTGCACCACTGATTTGCTGAGCAAAGTCTTGGTCCAAAGAGGAGAGGAGCCCATTCTAGTCTCCATCAGTGACAAACCTGGCCCAGTGGTTTGTCTGATTCAGAGGGCTGTGGGCCCCACCTCCTGCCCGAGAGAGAAGGGTGCTCCTGTAACAAGGCTGAGCCCGGCCCTTGAGGGGCTGGGAGGGGTACTGCCCCAGGACCTTTTCATCCTAGAAGGGAGGTTGTCTTGGGCCAGAAGGTGCCAGTTCAGGAGCTCCAGCTGGGCAGCCTCCAGGTGGACTGGGGCAAATGCCCCGCTCACCCAGCCCTGCTCCATCATCCACGTATTCAACTGTGAAACAAACACTGGTGAGCATGAACTCTGAGCCTGACGGGGCCTTGGACATTCACAGATAAGCCACCCCCAGTCCTGCCCTCAAGGAGCTGACCGTCCAGTGAGGCAGCAGGCCAGATGCATAGCCATGAAGCACAGTGTGACTGGTCCAGGGATGGGAACTCTCAGGGGCTTTGGGCACAGAGAAGGGCGAACTCTCAGGGGCTTCGGGCACAGAGACCCAGCATGGCATCTTGGAAGGCTTCTGGGAGATCAGACATCTCTGCGGAGTCCATAGGAGCTCACCAGGGAAAGAGGGTGGGGTGGAGAACAGGCCGGGAGACAAGGGGCCCCCGGTGGACCCAAGTGGTTCTGGGAGGCTGAGGGGCAGAGGGAAGGAGTGAAGCCAAGCTGCGGGCCCGCCCTTCTCTTAGCCATTCTTCCAGAGAGCATTCAATCAGCGTCTACTGTGCCTGTAGCACGGCACTGTGTGGCAGTGAACACAGTTTCTGTCCTGGCAGAGCTTATCTGCTAAGATGGGGAAGAGAGAAAATAAAGGAGTGGACACACCAGCTAATTGCTAAGATTCAATGTGTGATTAGAGCGTTGAAGGAAAGCACTTGCGGGCAGCTTTAGACAGCAGATTCAGAGGACAGGGAGATTTGACGCCCAAGGGGTGAGAAGGGGTGAGCCCTGGGTGGGGCTGGAAGGAGCCGGGCTGAGGAGGGGAGTGGTGGGTGAAGAGCTCAGTGCCTCCAGGAAACAGCCCCCCGCCCCGGAGCCCAAGCCCCGTGTGCATTGGGAGAGGGGAAGTCAGCCAGGGCCAGTGCGGATGACCCTCGTGGACCACTCAAAGGACTTGTGATTTTATTCCTGCAAAGAGAAGCTACGGAGTGTTAAGCAGGGGAATGCATGATCAGATTGACATGTTTAAAGGACCCCCTGGCAGTCCTGGGGAGTGTGGGAAGGGAAGCCAGGCAAGAAACAGGGGGCAGTCAGGGACAGTGGCAGAAACCCACACCAGAGATGGCTGCAGCTTAGAGCTGGGACAGGCGAGAAGGGGACAGAGGATGCACTGACCAGAGTGACCAATACACAAGGACGGGCTACCAGCTTGGGAGCTGGGTGATGGAGAGGGGCCCCTGGGGGACAGTGACAGTGAAGGGGAACAGCTGAGCCATTAAGTATGACACGTCTGTGACAGCCAGGAGTCATTGAGAGGGCAGTTAGAGGCTGAGAGAGGAAAGAGGAACTCAGAAAAGAGCTCAGAGCTTAGATGCTCAGAAGAGAGTGGAGAATCTGGGAGTCCTCCCTCAAGGGTGCCTTCCAGAGCCCTGATGATGCGTAATACAGAGACAGGAGTGCCCAGAGAAAGGGGGGAGGGGTTATGAAGGAAAAGGAGCTCATTGTATAGCAGCATGTACCCCAGCAGGGCACTCAGGAGATGCTCAATGCATATCCAGGCATGAAGGCAGGAAGGACAGAGAGAACCCACCCAAGACCCTCAGCAGGAGGGTGGCATGCCCAGCTGTCTCTGGCTGCTGCCCCAGGAGCAGAGTGGAGTGGCTTTGCAAGCCCACCACTTTCCCTTTCATGTACTGATCGATTTGTGGCCCCCTGCGGCTCCAGCTTAGACCAGCGCTCTGCCACCTGTCAAGCCTGGGGCATTTTGCAAAGTCCCTTGCAGGTGTGATGTGGTGGTCCTCATTCCTTCTGCAAGGCTGCCACTGTGTGGCTAGCAGAGGAATGACAGCCATGCACAGACACGCTTTCACTGGCTTAAAAATTCAAGCACTTGTGCACCTGCTATATACATGGTACAGGGGTCATTTACATGTGGGGCACAGGGGAATCTGAGACCGGGCAGTGCAGTGGTAAGACGGAGGGTTTGTAATCAGCCAAACGTGGACTTTAATTCTGACTCCAAGATGGGCCACTGTGTGGCTCTAGGCAAAGTCAGAGCGTCCCATCTGTAAAGCAAGGATGGCAGCAGTGCCTTCTTCACGCACGATTAGGACCTGCCTGGCCCACCTGAGGGGACACCCAACATCCCCAAAACAGGAGAACAGATTGCAGAGCGCTGGGGAGGGATGCGCCAATCGGGTTGGCCAAGCCCAGGCTTTATGGGTCTCAGGGATGCTGTGGAGGCCCCCAGGGAAATGAGGGGGGCTTAGGCAGAGGGGCGGGGTCCCCAGAGGTGCTGCCTCCTGCCGCACATGGCCCTTCTGCTCCTCATCCCTGTGCCTTCTCATCCTCACTGTGTCTGCATGTGGGATTCTCAGATTTTCTCTTCCTATTCCCTTCAGTTTGTTTATTTTTTTCTGTTGATCCCTTGAGTCTCTCTCTCTCTCTCTCTCTCTCTGCCTCTTCCTCTTTGTTCTTCATCTCCCTCTGCTCCTTTCTCTCGATGTCTCTCTCTTCTTCTCTCTTTCTCTCTTTGTTCTCTGTCTGTGTCCCTTCTCTCCCTGTCCCTTTCTCCCTCTCCGTCTCCCTCCTCCATCCACCTCTCTCCCCATCTCTTCTCTTTCTGTCTCTTTTTTCTCTTTTTTCCTCTTGATCTCTTGGCTCCATCCCTGTCCATGTCTGTCTCTATGGCTCTCTCGGTCCTCCCCCTTCCGCATTGTTTTTCTTCTCTCTGCATCTCCGTCCATCTCCACCCGTCCCTCTGTTTTGGCCACCTTTCCCCACCCATCCACTCTCTGGCCATGCCTCCTCCCCAGCCTGTCCAAAGCTGCTGAGCTGGACCATCACTGGGTGGCCAAGGCCTGGCTGAATGACATCGGCCTGTCCCAGTACTCCCAGGCCTTCCAGAACCACCTGGTTGATGGGCGGATGCTGAATTCCCTGATGAAGCGAGACCTGGAGAAGCACCTCAACGTGTCCAAGAAGTTCCACCAGGTCAGCATCCTGCTGGGGATCGAGCTGCTGTACCAAGTGAACTTCAGCAGGGAGGTGAGGACCAGGGAGCAGGGTGGGGGCACCTTCCCCTGCCCACCCCTCCCCTTGGCATCTACTGTCTGTTCATCTGTCCACCCACCACCCATCTATCCATCTGTCCACCCATCCATCCATCATCCAGCCATCCTTCTACCTATCCATTCATCATCCAGTCAGCCAGCGACATCCTCTCTCCCCACTTCCTTCCAACAACCCCCTACTGGGCACGAGGCAGGTGCTGTGCTCAGGGCAGGGGAGATGGGAGCCCTCATCCTTGGAGAGCTCACTTATCAGAGAGAACCACAGGAAGTGGGTGCTGCCGGTATTGCGGAACATTGTCCCACTGAGGGAAGCCCAGGGCTTTATGGACACCTAGAGAAGACACGCCTACTATGTATACCCACACAAAAAATATAATTCAAAAAATGTTTTTAAATGTTTGTTATTTAAAAAAGAAAGAGAGGAAGTCTCCAGGGGGCTCAGGGGCAGCTCCCCAGAGATAGCAATCAGTAAACTGAGACCTGAAGGAGGAACCCCAGGGATCAGTAGGAGACATGAGGGGAAAAGCAACGCAGCAGAGGGAACAGCATGGCAAAGGCCTGGAGGACTGATCCATGGCAGCAGAGTCCTGTTGGGTGGGGTGCTGGCTTTGAGGTGGGGAGGGGTGAAGCGGCTGCTGCAGAGGTCACCAGGGGCCTGAGCTGCTGGGCCCTGTGGCGCTGAGTCCAGGTAGCTGACTTTTCTTAGAGTGATGTCAGAGCCCAAGCAATTCAAGGTCAGGAGAAGAGGAACAGAAGAGGCGGCCAACCAGCCCTTTGTCCTCCTTCTCAAACACCCACTAGAAAGCATTCGCTATGTACCTACTATGTGTGCGGCACTGGGGTCAGTCCCTGTGGGACCCAGGAAGCCTGTGATATGGCAGCGAGGTGGTGAGATGAGGACTTGGAATGAGCCACATGGGTTTCATTCTGACTCCGAGACGTGCCACGGTGTGGCTCTGGGCAAAGTCGGAGCTTCCTGTGTGTGGAGCAGGAAAGCAGCCGTGCCTTCTCCATGCCATGCTGAGGACAAGGAGTGACAAGGACATGGGCCCTGGCCCCGGGCCTCGGTTTGCCAAGGAGGCAGTTGTGGGAGATCACAGCAGTTACATGTAAAAAGAAGTGCAGGGGCCAGGCCTGGTGGGTCACACCTGTCATTCCAGCACTCTAGGCAGCCAAGGTGGGTGGATCACAAACAAGGTCAGGAGTTCGAGACCAGCCTGGCCAACATGGTGAAACCCCATCTCTACTAAAAATGCAAAAAGAAAGTACCCAGGCATGGTAGTGGGCGCCTGTAATCCCAGCTACTCTGGAGGCTGAGGCAGGAGCATTGCTTGACCTGGGAGGCGGAGGTGGAGGTTGCGGTGAGCCGAGATTGCACCACTGCACTCCAGCCTGGGCGACAGAGCAAGACTCCATCTCAGGAAAAAAGAGGTGCAATAGGCCCCCACTCCACACGTGGCCTCTGTGTGTCCCCTCGTCCCTCTGACTGACCTACTGTCTCCCCACAAGGCCCTCCAGGAGCGCCGGGCCCGCTGTGAGACGCAGAACACTGACCCCGTGGTATGGACCAATCAGCGAGTGCTCAAGTGGGTTCGGGACATTGACCTGAAGGTGAGGGCGATGGTGGGGGTCGGGCTGGCTCTTGGGCATATGCAGACCCCATGCAAATCTGCATGCAAATCCCATGCAGATCAATATGCAGATCGCATGCAAATCCATAGGCCAATCTCACACAGATTAATATCCCCTTTGTGTGGGCTGGGGCATCTTAACCCAGGCCCAGCAAGAATTACCGGTCACTCAGGAGGAGAGAACTGCTTACCTTCCAAATAGGAGCCCCATGATGCTTTTCTCACATAGGGTAGGGAGGCTGAGCCAGCCTCACTCTCCTAAGCAAGTTGGGGTTGAGATTCTTTAACAAGTATTGATGACTTCCTGCTAGGATCAGGGGCCATCTCAGTAACAGGTGGTCCCTGCCCTTGTGGTTCTAAAAAAATGGGGGAGGGGTTCCTCTTCACCATCAAATTAACTGGTCCCCAGGGGGTCAAGCCCTTGCTGTTGGGGACAGAGTCCCACTTAAAACGGCAGCCCCCTCAGGCCAGCAGCATGGCCCCTGAAGGCTAACCAGCCCCCTGCCTTTGCCCCCAGGAGTACGCAGACAACCTGACCAACAGCGGCGTCCATGGGGCTGTGCTGGTGCTGGAGCCAACGTTCAATGCCGAGGCCATGGCCACGGCCCTGGGCATCCCCAGTGGGAAACACATCCTCCGGAGACACCTGGCGGAGGAGATGAGCGCCGTCTTCCACCCAGCTAAGTGAGCACAGGCCGGGCTCTGGTGGTGTGGGCTGCTGGGTACAGTACAGCAGCTCAGGGCTTCAGAAGCAGATGGTCCAGCTCCCCATCCTGGCCCATCACTTACTGCCTCTCACTTATTCTTTGCATCATGGTGGTCTCCTTTTACAGAAGCCATCTGGTCCTAGGCTTTTCTTTCTGGGAAGCTTTTTGACTTCTAATTCAATCTCCTCACTTGTTAGAGGTCTATTCAGATTTTCTGTTTATTCTTGAGGCAGTTCAGGAAACCAAGGATCAGAGAAGCAAAGTGCCTTAGTCTGAAGGTCACAGACTAGAAAGAGGTAGAGGAGACATCAGGTCTTGAATTAGGTATATATTAAATCCAAAAACACCCAGGTGTTTAGAGAGGAGACAGCAAGCAGTACATGTGAAAGGAAAGGCCATGTGTAAGTGGAGTACAGCTGGGAGGACTTGCATCGGCCTAATAGGTTGAGTTGGTTGGTCCAGGTGGGGCAACTCTGGGGATAAAGGTTTGGAGGCAGGAATGAGCATATTAATGATGCTTATGCACCAGGTGAGCAGACCACATCAGACCACTTGTCCTAGTATTCTTATCTAAAAAGTGACCAGAGAATGAACATCTAGGCATAAACCAGTCCCCCTCCCAGTGGATTCTCTTCTTAAAATGATGCACTCTGGGTTAGATGACCATTTATTGAACACTTGCTGCATGAACTATCTAATTTCATCCTCCTGGCAATGTCAAGAGATCAGTAGCACTATCCCTCCTTTATAGATGGAGAAACTTCTTCAAAGGTACCAAGCTATGCACCCAAGATACACAGCTAAGTACACAGCAAATCCTAGATTTGTCCTTTATTCTATCAATGATGTATTGTATTGATTGAATTTCATAGGTCAAACCAACCTTGCATTCCCAGGATAAATCTCACATGACCACAGTGTTTAATCCCTTTTACATATTGCTGGATTAAATTTGTTAGTATGTTGTTGAAAAAATTTGCATCTATATTTATCAGGGATATTGGTCAACAGTTTCCCCTCTTTGTAACAGTTTTGTCTGATTTTGGTATTAGAGTAATATAGGCCTCATAGCATGAATTGGTTTTTGGAAAAGTTTGGAAGGATTGGTGTTCGTTGTTCTTTAGACCTTCACTAGAATTCACCAGTGAAGCCATCTGGTCCTAGGCTTTTCTTTCTGGGAAGCTTTTTGACTTCTAATTCAATCTCTTCACTTGTTAGAAGTCTATTCAGATTTTCTGTTTATTCTTGAGGCAGTTTCAGTAGCTTATATCTTTCTAGAAATGTGTCCATTTCATCTAGGTTAGCTAATTTGGTGGCATGCAGTTGATCACATAATTGTTATCTTATAATGCCTCTTATTTCTATAATGCTGGTAGTCATATTCTCTCACTCATTCACTCACTCCTGGTTTTAGTGATCTGAGTTTGAGTTTTGTTATTTTTTTTTCCAGCCTATCTAAAGGTTCGTTGATTTTGTTGACAGAGCCCAGATTTGACCTCAGGGCTCTCTAACTCAGGCCTGAGTGCTAAACCCTTAGACCACATGGAGCCTTAGGGAGCAGCTGGGCCACTCCCCATGTCATACAGGTGGAGAAACTGAGGCTTAAGGAAAAATTGTGCATGTATGACAGGGTCCAGGTGTCCTGGACTGCTCTTCCCTACTGGCAGGCTGACACACAAGCTGTTCTCAAAGTGAGGCCCACAGACCCCTGCAGCAGAATCATTGAAGCTGCTGTAAAATGCAGATTCCCTGGTCCTATCTCAGACTTGCAGGACCAGTATCTGCTGGCAGAGGCACGGGGATCTACATTTTTAGCATTTTGGGGTGGTTCTTATGGAGAACCACCTGACAAGAACTCTATTTCAGGCCAGGCATGGTGGCTCATGCCTGCAATCTCAGCACTTTGGGAGGCTGAGGCAGGAGGATTGCTTGAGCCCAGGAGTTCAAGATCAGCCTGGGCAACATAGGGAGACAGTGTCTCTACTAAAAATTTAAAAACCTAGCTGGAGGTGGTGGAGTGTCCCATACAGCTACTCAGGAGGCTGAGGCGGGGGACCACTTGAGCCCAGGAGTGTGAGGCTTCGGTGAGCTATGATTATGCCGCTGCACTCTAGCCTGGGCAACAGAGCGAGGGTCCATCTCTACAAAACAGAAAAACAAAAACAAAATCCTCTTCCAGGAGTGATCCATCAAAAGACCCAGGAAAAAGGCTTTTCTCCTCAGAATCATCCCCTTTCCCTGACCTCCCTTCTGGAGCCACATGATCTGTAACAGACTTTTTTCTGAGCCCTGGAGAGGTGGCTCTAGCTAAATATTAGCAGGCATTCATGTATCTGATTAAACCCTTGACCAGCCATGAGGTGACAGGTGTATTCAGGACTGTCTAAGACTAGTCAGGGAACACCAGAGAAGGGACTGCTGGGGACAAGTAGGGTGGGTTCTTATGTTTTTGTAGGGCAGGGACTCCTTCAAGAATGAGGCGAAAGCAATGAACCTCCCAATGACAAGATAAGAGGGAAATGACTCTGCCCAGGGTCCACATTCACCAAGAGCTTATGGGTCCCAATATGACGTCATCTCCAGCCTCCTCCCACCACTTTGCCAATGCACGTGATCTGAAGGCACCAAGGAGAAGTCTCTGCCACGGTCTCACAGTTTCTGCTTTGACACACGCTGACTTCCTGCATCTCCCAATAAACCTTGGTCCGGCACCAACAATGTGTAAATCACAGGACTGTGCATTAAGGACCTGGAGAATAAAATCAGTGGGCAGGAAGAATGCCGCCATGAGCAGGGGTGTCCCAAAGGCACCTGCCAGGGAACTGGAGGAGCCAAAACAAACATTTTGATGAAAATGCGTGATCAGTCCCCACCTGTGCCTTGAAGGCGATAAGTCCTGTCACTAAAACAGAATCAGGGACAGGACATACAGAGGAGCAGGACTGGAACCAGAGCAGGACTGGAACCCAGATCTCTACTAGTCAGAAGCTCTTTCTGGAACTGATCTCTCTCCCCTGGGATCTAGGCTGGAATAGTGCCCCTTTTGCCATGAAAGCCACCCTCCGCAGTCATTGAACACTTGCTGTGCACAGGCTTTTGAGTGATCCATGTCTTGCCCTCACGAAGCTTACAGAGAGGGGAGAACCCCTCACAGGTGGATGGTGTGGAGTTCCAGCCCAGGGCCTACTTCCACTCCAGGTTTTCCCTCTTTCCCTTTTTTTAATAGATCTCTGAGGGTCTCTGCTTATCCAAGAAAGGCTTTGTCTCCCATCCAGTCACGACTGGTTTCATAGACGTCTAAGTGAAGACATAAACCCATCCAGAATGCCTTGTGGCACTCTAGCCCCAGGCAACCCAGGTTCAAACCCCAGCAGCACCAATCCTGACTGTGTGACCTTGGGCAAGTTATTTAACTTCTCTGAACCCTACTCGCCTCATTTGCAAAATGAGTATGGTAATCAGTATCTGCCACCCAAAGAGTCGATGGTAAGATGAGGTAAGACAATGCATAAAGCAATTGGCAAAGGAACTGGTACATCAAAAGACACCCAATAATATAAATAGCGGTTTATTCCAAACGCACCCCTAGCCCCATGACTGCTGCTTCCCGTTCCTCCTCTGCAGAGTAATGGCTACAGTGTGGGTTGGAGTCCCAGCATCACTGCTTTTTTGCTGTGTTGAACATGAGCAAGTAGTTTTACCTCTCTGAGCTTCAGTTTCTTCCTCCGTAATAGGGCGTGTGACTCATACCGACCTTGTAGCTTTGTTACAAAGGTTCAGTGAGGCAAAGCGTATGCAGCCTGTTTGATGCATAGATGCCCGCAGTTACTGACAGCTTCTGCCCCTGCCTTCATCTGGAGACAGAAGAATCTCCAAGCAGTCAACAATTTCTTCTGGAATAGCTGCATGGGAGTCTTCCGTCAGTTGGCTCAGGCATTCTCATTAGCATTCCAGTGGAGAAGAACAATTCCATTACAAACTCAAATAGACTTGACCCTCAAACACAGAATAAAAGAACCCTGTCACCTGTTTCACCTCCTTGGCTGACAGGCTTCCCAAGACAGAGGCAATGGAAAACATTTATTCTCCGGTCACTCAGCAGGCCACCCAAATTGTGGTGGAAGGACGCATTGAGCTTATATGAGATTCTGCCCCACCCCACCCTCAGACCATCCCTGAAATGTGAGCCCAGACTCCAGGCACTGGGTCAGCTCAGTGCCCAGAGGCGTGGGCCTGTGTGCCATGGGGCCCAGCGGGGTCTTTGAGGTTGCATTTTTTTTCTTGTACTTTAAATTCTGGAATACATATGTAGAACATGCAGGTTTGTTACATAGGTATACACGTGCCATGGCGATTGGCCACACCCATCACCCCGTCATCTACATTAGGTATTTCTCCTAATGCTCTCCCTCCCCTAGCCCCCCAACAACAGTCCCCGGTGTGTGATGTTCCCCTCCCTGGGTCCATGTGTTCTCATTGTTCAATTCCCACTTATGAGTGAGAACATGCGGTGTTTGGTTTTCTGTTCTTGTGTTAGTTTGCTGAGAATGATGGGTTCCGGCTTCATCCATGTCCCTGCAAAGGACATGAACTCATTCTTTTTGTGGCTGCGTACTATTCCATGGTGTAAATGTGTCACCTTTTCTTTAGCCAGTCTTTGAGGCAAGAACCTTACCCTTTCTGAGTTGCAGTTTTTTCAGCTTGCAATGGGGATGATCACCTCTTCTTCCCAGGGCTTTGCAGAGGGTTTGCTGAGCCACTGCGGTGAGGAGCTGACAGTGTGCCAGCACATGGGGGTGGCCCATGAGTACTCTTTCCTTCCCATTCATTTTCTCCACTACTGCATCTTACGCCTCTCTGGCCTTGTAAATCCTTGGCTAATGGGTTGAGACTCAACGCTCAGGACGGCCCAGCTGGCAGAAGCAGACTGCCATCCCCTAACCTTCCTTCCTGTACCACAATGCCTATTTAGTGCCCAGGATGCCCTACATTGACTCAGGAGATTCCAGTGAGATGCCCTATTCTCCACAACTTTGCCTCATCAAAAGGTCTCCTTCCAACATACCATTTCCTCGAGATCTAAGTGACTAGAAATACTTAATAGGTCAGTTCAAAGCTCCAAAGACCTTAGCCCTGTGCTTGGTTTATCCCCTAGAGCTTTTGTGTTTTCATGGGATTTAATCCAAAGGCCTAGATGGGAGTGGGGAGGGCAGATTTCAGCCACTGTGGAAAAAAATAAGGAGGGAGAATATTTTGGCACAGCGGAGGCCAAGGTCACCCCATACTCCTTTGTCTACAGAAAGGCAACCACTTTCTATGCAGGGGATAGCTTGTTAAGACCAGGGCTGGCCAAGCACAGTGGCTCATGCTTGTAATCCCAGCACTTGGGGAGGTCGAGGCCAGTAGATCACTTGAGCCCAGAAGTTCAAGACTAGCCTAGGCAACATGGCAGATTCTGTGGCTTCTGCCATTAGAGCTGCTTCCTCACTGGACCTGGGGAATTTCATCTCCAGGTAGAGGAGAGAGGGTATTCATGAAGACCTCATTTCCTGACCCACCACCGAGCAAAGGCCTCCCTGTTATGCAGAAGCCTGTGGAACCCATGGGTTTGAGAATGTGGCTCCTTTCCCATTCAATCAGTGCTGTCTCCTACACACCACTCCACTCCCTGGAACTTTCTCAGCAAAATTTGCCCCAGAAGAAGAAGAACTTCTCTGAGGCAGCTTAAAATATGCTAAAAGGTTCTTTTTTTTTTTTTTTTTGAGACAGAGTCTCGCTCTGTAGCCCAGGCTGGAGTGCAGTGCCACCGCGAACCTGGCTCACTGCAACCTCCACCTCCAGGGTTCAAGGGATTCTCCTGAGGTTCAACCTTAGCTTCAGAGTAGCTGGGATTACAGGTGTGCACCACCATGCCCAGCTAATTCTTTCTGTACTTTTAGTAGAGATGGGGTTTCACCATGTTGACCAGGCTGGTCTTGAACTCCTGGCCTCAAGTGATCCACGCACATGGCCTCTCACAGTGCTGAGATTACAGGCATGAGCCACCACACCCGGCCTAGAAGTTTCATTTCTTTTAATGAGTCTACCTCCGTGGAGAGTCTGGCTCCTGGCTGGGCCTCTTGCCCCAACTCTTTATCCACAGCATCGATATGCAGACTTTTTCTGTAAAAGGCCAGAGAACGAATATGTTAGAATCTGGGAGCCATATGATCTCTGTCAAAAATCTACAACTCTGTCCTTACAGCAAGACAGCTGTCATAGACAACACATAAGTAAATGGGCACAGCTGAGTTCCAATAAAACTTTTTATCAAATCAGTCTGCCAGCTGCAATTGGCCAGCAGTCAGGCTGCAGTTGGCTAAATCCATTCTAACAGAAGCTTCAATGCCTTTGCACAAAGAAGGGAGTCATGGGGGTAACTTCAGGCAGAAAGTCAGGTAGGGGACACAGATTGCAAATCTGAAGCAGGGGAGACTCTTCATGCTTCTCCAAGCACAACTAATTAGCTACCATGCTGAGATTCTCATCTCAAGTCTTTTGCAGTAAGGTTTGCAAGAGTTATGAGCAAGATTTTGGAGGACTGAGTTCAGATCTCAATTCTGCCGCTTATAGCTGTGTCATCTTGGGCAAATTGCTTGCTGTCTCTGGCCTCCTTCCCCTCGTCTGTAATGCTGGGCTGGCAGCCCCAAGCCCCAGGCATGTTGTGAGAATCACACTTATAAAGTGCTGAGCACAAGGATGGCACGTGGGAGGTCATCAGTCAGTCTCAGCAGCCATGGTCAATGTGATAGTGTGTGTCACTGGGTTGGTGACTGAGCCTCCCCTGGTGACTCAAAATGGGCCTCTCCCCAGCTCCACAGGCATCCGGGAGGCTGAGCGTTTTGGAACACCCCCTGGCAGGGCCTCCAGCGTCACACGGGCAGGGAAGGAGGAGAACAGCAGCGGTCTCAAGTACAAGGCTGGCCGGGTAAGTCCCTCGATGCATTTGCCTGCGTCCTGCAGACCCGGCAAAGGTCTTTTTTTCTCCTCCCAGCTGCACCTCTGTGGCTCCTGGGTTGGCCTGTGAAGGTAGAGTGCCAGGCTGTGTCATGGGGGCATCTGGGAGAGATGACCTGAATGTACCTTCAAGGAACCTTCACGATGCTTTGGGTACAGTGCAGAGGCCCCCGCAGGGCTTCAAGTAGTGGCCTGGATCTCAAAGTGCAGGTCTCGCCTGCCTGCATCAGACTCACCTGGGGCTGTTACTGAACGGACAGATTCTGGGACCCACCATGGCCTCCTGGAGCACGAGATCTCTGGGGCAAGGTGGATCCCGAATTCAGCCAGACTGCCCAGAGGGTTCCAGCACAGCCCCAAATGCTGAGCCGCAATCACTGATTTCGATCTGGGACTTCAGTGACCTGACTAATAGCTAAGATGAACCTCTGGTGACTCCAACCAAACAGTATAAAAACACGTGCAGCTCAGGTTTGATCGCACAGACTCCAACAGACACAGATTCCTCCATGGAAATGCACAGACAGATGGCAGAACTGGGTAATCCAAAACTTCTTCCATTTGAAGAATGCATTCATAAACGCGAATACATTGCCACTTTACCTTTACGAAGCACATTCTAGAACGTGCATTCTAGTTACTGGGGCTGATATTGCCCCCAAAAGAGTGCAATTTGTTTTGGCAGTGGCAGGGGGTCGGGGGGGGTGGCAAAAATTCTTATTCTTTCTATGTAAAAGCACCGATGTACATATGGTACATAGCAGAGCATAGTATGTCTGTGGCATTAAAATTTCACAGCAGGGGTGCAATTAGGAAAAAACTGTCTAAAAGTCTCCTTAGGGAGCCATAATAATAATAATAATTAAAAAAAAGAAGATTGGGAAACACTGGTCTGGAAAGAAAGACAGTTAAATAAATAGTTACAAAGCACTAATGTGACTACTGTAACACAGAGATGTGTGCAATAAGAGAGAAGTATGTTGAAGGCCTACTGTGTGTGATAATAAGAATTACTATCCCTTAAGTACTTACTTGGTACAAGCACTTGCTATGTGCTTTGCAGATGGGAGTTTACTTTTTTTTTTTGAGACAGGCTCTTGCTCTGTCTTTTAGGCTGGAGTGCAGTGGCGCGATCTGAGCTCACTGCAACCTCTGCTTCCTGGGTTCAAGCAATTCTCATGCCTCAGCCTCCCGAGTAGCGGGGACTACAGGAGCTCACCACCATTCCTGGCTAATTTTTATTTTTTCGGGAGAGATGGGGTTTTACCATGTTGGCCAGACTGGTGGGATTTTGCTTTTTACCACAAACCTGGGAGTTAGAAACCACTATTCCCATTTTGGAGCTAAGAAAATGGGCTCAGAGAGCGGAAGTGACTTGTCCAAGGTCACACATCTGAGAAGTGGCAGAGCAGGGATCTGAACCTGGGTCGATAAGTCTCCAAAACCCGCATTCTTTCTGCCACACCAGGCCATCTAGAATATTCCTCCTTGACTTGGGAATGCAGTGAGACCTCACAGGCCTGCTCAGACATTCTCACAGGTAGTCTCCAGGATGCATTTCCTCAAGTCTCCACCCACCAACGAGAGAAGAAGGAGACTTTTTCAATCAGGAATAATTAGACCAATGATATTTGTCCTCGCCCTTGGTAACCAACTGAATCCTTCAGGGTGGGCACACAAAACTCTCCCCTAGAGGCCATTCACAAACTCCTCTCAGTCTCCCTGAGCAGGGAGTATTATTACTAAGAGGAGGAGCACACAGAGGCTAAGTTACTCAAGGTCACACAGCAATTAGAATTGGGGACATTTCCCAGACCTCAATTCTTAATTCTTTTTTCTCTTCCTCCTGTCCTTTGATCATGTTTCTTGTCTTCTCAGCTGCCCCTGGGGAAGATAGGAAGGGGCTTCAGCAGCAAAGACCCCGATTTCCACGATGACTATGGATCTCTTCAGAATGAAGATTGCGGAGATGATGACCCCCAGAGCAGGCTGGAACAGTGCCGTCTGGAAGGCTACAACAGCCTGGAGGTCACCAACGTGTAAGGACCTGGTGGCTCCACCAGACCCATCACGAGAGACCCAGGAAGGAAGAGCAGCCAGATGGCCCCAGGTGTCATTCCCACTGTACATAGCGGCCACAGGCTGAGGATGTCCCCTGCTCCTGGGCAAAATCCCAATGGACTCTGCGGTTTCAGCTGCACAGCGCCCGGGAGAGGGAACACCAGCCCACCTGCCTTGGGTGAGCCATGGACTTCCCTGCTCAACTGGAGATTGGCCCAGACGACCTGTCACAGTGTCCAGCCCCGCCTCCATCCAGGATACGCAGGGTCCTCCTCAGAGTGGCCGTCACTGTGGAGCAGCCAAGCAGTCCCTGGAGCCTTAAACTGAGCTGCCAAGGTGGGAAGAGGCCCACAGTTTCCCAAAACACCGTTCTAGAAGGAGCAGGGGGTACCCCAACCCCACACCCCAGCGCCCAATGCACTGGCAGTGCTCGGAGCAGGCAGAGCCGGGTGCAGGAAGTACTGCCTCTTGCCAAGATGTCAGACAGGGCGGGGGTTGGGGGGGATCTCAGCTGCAGCATCCTTGCCCTCCTTGACCAAGAACTTGGGTCCTGATCTGGCTCCCTGAATCTCTCTTGGGAGAATGTGAAAGGGGGGCTGGTCATTCCTTTCACCTGCAAAGCTCTGCGACACATGGGGGTGGACGTGTTGAAGAGCTGTTTGCCGATCCACCCTGGAGTGGCTACGCTGAGGGGGGTGCCGGGGAACGATCCATGTAGGGGCAGGCCTTAGCAGCCACATTTCTAGGAGATACAGGTATCCTATCACCAATATTAAATATATTGGGACGGCAGGATCAGGGATGGCCGATGGCCCCATATGGTGAATCTCTGCCTGTGGTTTGGGTTTGTTGAGATTCCAAACCCCATTATCTTCACTCAGTGACAATGGTACGGAGCGTGGTAGTAAGTTTGGGATCTGGGGCAGGGAAATGCTTGACATATTAACCCAACAAACCTGTGATGTCCCTGTCACCTGAAACACGGGAATGCTCACCAAGGTCCTAGCCAAGACACAGACTCCACAGAGCAAAGTTATTCACTGTTGGTGGGGAGGACCCCAGCCCTTTTCCTGACCTGCCACTGTTACGCTGTGTGGCTTCTTCCCAGTGGCCTCACCTCTCTGTGCCTCAACGTCTTCATCTACAATACTTCTGGTTCCCTCCCAGGGCCATCGTGAGGATTAACACTTGCTAATATCTGTAACACACTTTGTAACCTCTCAGGAGACAATGGGAAGTTATGGGGTAGCCAATTTCCCATTTACAACAGAGAAATACATGCAGTTAGTTCTCTCCAACTCTGTTCCGGTTGGAGCAGTGTGCAAAAGGAGGAAAAGAAACGTTTACTGTTCAGACTCGCCAAAAGCCTCCAACGGGGCTCAAGAAACACATCAATCCCATCAGCCCAGCCTTGAAAGCCAGTTTGACTCAAGCCTTTGGGCTTCAGTTCATTGACCAGACAACAGCCACCTGATGATTAGGGAAGGACAGACACATCACAATTCTACTTACATGTCGGGTTATCAAAGCGAGTCACTTGTTGGAACCGTAATGCTCGGCCTTCTTCAAGGCCATGTGCACTGGGGCTTGAGTTTCCAAGATTTGCAACAGGTGTCAGCCTCTGAGAACCGCCAAAGCATGCGTTCTTCAACCTGCCAAATTGTTTCCTCTCATGGGGGACGCCAAGCTCTGATGAACTTGAGAATTACTCCTCTCTCATGCCGAAGATTGTGGCTTTCCCTACAATGACATAAGCAGAGTCTTTCCTGCTCTCTGAGACCAAATGCCTAGTTGGTAGACAGGTGGATGTTTGGATTCCTAAGGGACACACTTCTGATCCTGGGCCCCAGATGGTGAATCTCTGGCACGTGGCTTGGCTTTGCTGAGATTCCAGATTCCATGATCTTCATGACATTCAGCCTCATCCACAGGGTCCTGAAGCTGCAGTCCACAGCTCAGAGAGGGGAGCTGAGACCTCCCTCCAACCTGGTGCCGCAAGTCACTCCCAAGCCACATTTAGCCTGGATGGCCTGGCACCCCGGAATCTGCCTTTTGGGAGGCAGCAACAGCAGCATGCCCAGGCAGGTAGCTGTTCTCATAGGGTGAGCCAGCAGAGCACCTGAATCACAGCTGATGATTTGAAACCAACTTTCACCCAGGTTGTCAGAAATGGCACTTACATTGTTCCCAGCCTCGCTCTTGCTGGGGACAAGTAGACAATTGGGGGTCCCTGGCAGAGATGGTATTGCCCAAAACATTCACAGCAGGAGGCCAGCAGGCCTGGGGCAACACGGGCAACTGCAAATGCCTCTTGTGATTTAAATTATGCCATCACAGCCCTCTTTCACCCATGAGGCTCCCCATCCCTGGCAGCCACGTGAGTGCTTGGAGCTCGTTCCTCAACATGAGGATGGGTTAATTGTGAAATTAACAACCTCCACAGAGTCAGATTGGGTGAGCTTTGACTGCTGGAAAAACCCAAAATGTCAACTCTGCTTCAAGGGTGAGCAAGAAGAACAGAAGGTGGAGACTTGGCGGAGAGGCTCGAGCTGATTGTCAAAGGATACCGAAGAGCCAGCTACAGGACAGTGACCTGCTATGCCTGTCCAAGCAGCCTGAGTATGATCTTGGTCCCTGCAGGGTGATGTGGCATCTGGACCTGGGGACAATGTGGATGTGCTTCTTGGAAAGCTGTTGTAGCCTGTGCCCGTGGGCACAGAAGGCACCTGCCTGGTAGACTCTCAGCTTCCTGACCCCCAGGTGCCTCTGCAAGGCCCCTTTGACCTTGGCTGAGTGGGACCTTTTTTCAGAACTCTGTTTCTCTCTCATGCTGTTTTCAGACCCCAGGCTGCAGAGGAGGGGAGAAGCCACGTGACAACCTGGACCCAATAAAGTGAAGAGAAGGGCATCTCTACACAGCCTGGCCAGTGTGGAGGGCCCCAGAACAGGGACCCAAAAGCTTGAGGTCACTGAACAGGGCTGGGTACTGGCAGAACAGGAAGATTTGGCCAGATGCAACCTCAGCATTCCCTCCAGGGGCACCCACACCCCTCTGACCTAGGGAGAAGGAAGCCTACCTCCCCATTCTCATCAGAGCCCCTGTGTCCTGGGTACCTCCACTTCCACTCTGCATTCTGAGGCTCTGGAGGGCTCTTCCTGCTCTGAATGGAGAGAAGAAGAAGAAAACCCATGGGCAATAGCAACCTCTGAGTCTGGCATTCTTGCTGATGGCTGGCCAGTGAGAAGAATCTCCCGAGCCCTGACACACAAGGGCATTTGGTGGCTGCAGAGGAAATGGGTTGGCTCTGAACAAAGATGCGGTTCCTGGGGCCGCGGCCCCGCATCACTTCCCCAAGAGTGGATTTTAACACTGTAACAATAAATACTACTGCACAGCGCTTTACGGAGGAGGGGGCTTTTTTCTGTGTTTTCTCATTGAGTGTTCCCAGCAGCCTCTTTATGAGATTACGAACCCATTTTGCAGATGGAGAAGCTGAGATCAGAAAGGTGGAGGGGCTTGCCCAGCTCTGTAAAGTTCTGGGGCAGGGAATTGAACCCAGTCCATCTGCCTCCAAATCTCAGGCTCATCCTCACAATTACACACTCCCCCAACCCTCGCCTCCCTCCCCCCACCTGCCAGCGTAGGATTTACCTTAGCAGGTAGCATCATTCAAAATGCAATTCAGGTGCACTCAGAGCCTCTAGAAAAGTCCCCGTGGGGGCATTGCCTTCTGCCCCGGGAACTTGCAGTCAGGAGAGGACACCTGACAGGTCTCCTCCCCTTGTGTCATTTGTGTCACTCCGTCACTCCTCCTCGGGGCACTTACATCTTCAGATTGCAGGACTGGGTCTCTACTGGTGGGACCCCAGGTTCCCAGCACAGTGCTCTTCAGACTGCCTCATGCCCTCGGATCATCTGGTGGGGAGGTATTTTGGGAGTGCAGGTGCAGATCTGGGAATTCTGGAGTCCCACCTGAGATCAGCATTTCCAAAGAGCTTCCAAGTGATGCTGCTGGTCCAGGGGTCTCACACGGAGTTCCAAGGTCATGGCGCACAGATGGGCCTTCCTAGCAAAGCCCTAATCACACAAGGTGGGGGCTGGTTTGCAAGCTCCACCCAGGTATCCAAACAGCCCTGAGGGAGCCCCATCCCCCCAAACCAGGCTGTATACTTCTCATGGGGCAGAAACCCAGCCGGACTCACCGCCCATTGCTCACGTCAGCAGGGGCTGAGCACTCTGGAAGTGTGTATTAAATGGGGAGGAGATGAGAAAAGTTAAAAGATGCTGAGAGACAGGCTGGGGTCAGCCAGTTTCTCTAGGCTGACCACAGATACTGTATTATTCAATCCTCCTGGGAGCCAGGGCCTGTCCTTGGTGCTGGGGATACAGTGGCAGAACTTACACACATCATGAAGGGAGATGAGAAACATACCAGTGGCCAGGGTGATTGATTTCAGGTGCTGATAAGTGTGATCTGGACTTCAAGTAGAGGGAGGGGGATATGAGGAATTTTGAGCTGAGACCAAAATTCTGAGGAGCCAGCTCTGCAAAGATCTGGGGGAAGACCATCCCAGGCAGTCAGGCAGTCCCTGAGCGAGATGCTGAGGATATCATGGTGACAAAATATTGCCCAACTGCTACCTTTTTGGTGGGGAAGACAGACATGAATTAATCACTCAGCCAAGTGTCACTGTGGTCTAAGTCTTTTTTTTCTTCTTTTTTGGGGAGATGAAGTCTTGCTCTGTCTCCCAGGCTGGAGTGCAATGGCATGATCATAGCTCACTGCAGTCTCAATCTTCTGGGCTCAAGCAACCCTCCCACCTCAGCCTCTGGAGTAGTTGGGACTACAGGCATGTGCCACCACACCTGATTGATTTTTTTTTTTTTTTGTAGAGGTTTCACTGTGTTGCCAGGCTGATCTTGAACTCCTGAGGCAACTGATCCCCACCCCCACCTCAGCCTCCCAAAGTGCTGGGATTACAGGTGTGAGCCACCACACCCAGCCAATTGTAAAGTTTGATAACAGAGGTAGCTGGGAGTCAGAGGGCTTTTCGTATCTTTTCATATGGGGATTTAATGTGGAAAACAGAAGGTGAGGCCTGGGTTGAAGGGAGTTCAGCAGGTGAAGAGGGTTCTAGACAGCATGGACAGTGTGTGCAAAGGTCCTGTGGCAGGAGAGGCAGAGCCCCACGGCTACAAAGAAGTTGTAGGCTGGAGTGCTGGGGGCAAGGGGCTCATCTCCTGAGGGTACAGAAGGGGCATCAGGCAGCAGATCCTCTGCTGGGCCTCTGCCCCCTCCCAGGACCCTCGACCTGGCTCCCGCATACCTGTGTCATCCCTGATGCAATTACTGCTTCCTAAGTGCTGCACCTGGACACAAGGTGCTGCCTTCTGCAAACGGTTTGCTCTTTCCCTCTGCTCTGGCTCATGGCTAAGTCAAATTTATCAGGCTACAGCCCAATGCAATGGGCCCATGAGGTGGCACCAGGGTAGCCAGGGCATAGCTGATTAGGAGCCAATTAAAGTGTCAGGTAGAATCTACCCAAGATGCCTGTTTTCAGTCATGCTGGCTGCAAGTTACGCTGCTGATTTCCAAAGGCAGGGAACGAACCTGGAGTGCGGCTTCATCAAACCGGTGGGAAACGCCCAGCTCCCCTCGGTTCACTTGAACCAAGCAGGGCTTCTTTCTTCCTGCAAGAAAGGAATTGATTTCCTGCAGCCCGGGCAGCCCCGGCATTGAGGGGAGTCAAGAAAAGAAGACCTGGCCCCCCATGGAAGGGTAGAGCCTTATGTGCGGGGAGGTGAGGGGCTGGGTCTCCCTGCGTCTCTCTAAGCCTCACGGTGTCCCCCAGGAGGAGGGGGCTGAGTCCTCATAATAATTGGCAGCTAAGATTCTGTACATGCGTTTGTTCTAACCACTTACTGTGTGCTGAGGCTTTGCACAAGTATCTCTTTTAATCCTAAAACCATCCCCAGGGCTTCACGCTATTACTATTTTACTGACAAGAGCTGGTGAGTGAAGGAACTCTCCTAAGTGATCACTGCTGATAGAGCCAGAACTTGAACTCTGTCTGCATTAACCCTGTCCCCTCCAGCTGCCTCTCACATGGGGGTCTATATCCCAGAAGGGCTCCTCAGCAGAGTACAGATGGATGGGTTCATCTCAGCGTTTGACTAACCACGCTCGAAGAGCCTTATGCAATCCCACCATCTCCCCCAACATTTCTCTGGGAGATCACGAGGGATCTCACTAAGTTCCAGAGCCTATAATCTGGGTCTCCTCTGAGACATGCCACATTCTCACCCTTGCATTACGGTAATTTGTGGGGGCCTGCAGGGACTGTGACTGCGCCTGGACCACGTTTCCCAGTGTCCAGCACACTCTCGTTGTCTGTTAAGCAAATGAACAGAGAAATACACAAAAATTTTACATGATACACACAAATTTTACAAAAACTTTACAAAAAATTTTACAAAATATATAAAAAATTCACAGAGCAACAGCTGCCGATGCAAGACGCTACCCTGCCGTGCTAGCCAATATGGCAGCCACGGGCCACATGTGGCTACTCAAATTATGAATTAAAATGAAATTAGAATTTAAAACTCTCTTCCTCAGTCACACCACCACATTTCAGGTGCTCTAAAGCTACATGTGGCTAGTGGGTGGCTGCTGTACCAGACATTGTCACAGAAAGTTCCACTGGACTGTGCTGCCTCAGAGCATCCAGAGGGGACTGAGTTTACCATACAAGCCCTGCCCTCAAGAAACTTCCAATCTGGCTAAGGGAAAAAGAAAAAAATTAAGGCTCCAGACAAACACAGATAGAGAAACAAAAGATTCTAGGGCAGGTAAAATTTTTTTTTTTCCTTTTTTCTTTTTTTTTTTGAGACAGAGTCTCATCGCCCAGGCTAAAGTGCAGTGGTGCAATCTTGACTCAATGCAACCTCTGCCGCCCGGGTTCAAGCGATTCTCCTGGCTTAGCCTCCTGAGTAGCTGGGATTACAGTCACCTGCAACCGTGACCTGCTAACTTTTGTATTGTAGAGACGGGGTTTTGCTATCTTGGCCAGACTGGTCTTGAACTCCTGACCTCGTGATCCACCTGCCTCGGCCTCCCAAAATGCTGGGATTACATTCGTGAGCCGCTGCTCCCACCCCATGATGCCACACAGCCGTCGCCAGCCACCACCACTCCACACATTCACAGGGACCTGTGGTTTGGATTTCGTGGGAAACTCCTGAGTGGGAACCAATCAGGGTGAAGAGGGGAAAGCATCCCTGCGGAGACCACTGCCTCCCCATTGGCTGGCCTCGGGGAACCGCTCCACCTCAACTCCATGAAGTACTTGGAGGTGGGGGTCCTGCTGATCTTGGTCCCCTTAGGGTCCTACTGCCCCTGCCTCACCCCCAACCCCGCCTTCAGGGAGGTCGCAGGAGCCCCACTGGACAATCCAGCCCTGAAGCCCTGGCCCATGATGAAAGGCCCAGGTCTAGACTCCAGACCTGAGAAGTTAAAACCAGAATCCTTCCCGACGGGGCTCACAATTGCAGGCGGAGGTGAGCTCCTGCTTTCTTTTGGATCTGAAGCTGTACGATGGGTCCCAGAGCTGCAGGCTGCCACGTCCCACCCACAAGGAATTACCCGAGAGAATGGGGCCCACCCAGAGTCGGGTGCCAAGATGGAGGAGGGGGGCAAGGACGACTGATCTATTCTCAGATCCAATCGGCCCCGAGGCCACGTCCACCCCTGCTTTCTGTGGTTTGGTTATGACATGCTACCCACTGCCACCCTACCATACCCGTTTCTCTGTGTCTTAGTTTGCTAGGGCTGCCATAACCAAGTGCCACAGGCCACGGGGCTTGCACAACAGGCCACGGGGCTTGCTTGTGGTCCTGGAGGCCGGAAACCCCATATCAGGATGCCAGCAGGGTTGGCTTCTTCTGAGGCCCCTCTCCTGGGCTTGCAAATGGCCATCTTCTCCTTGCGGTCCTCCCATGGCTGCTTCTCTATGCATGTGTGTGTCCAAATCACCTCTTCTTATAGGACACTAGTCGTGTTGGCTTAGGGCCACCCATCTGACCTCATTTGAACTTAATTATCTCTTTAAAGACCCGATCTCCAAATACACCCTTAGGTACTCAACATCTGAATTTTGAGGGCATGCAATTCAGCCCAGAGGAGTCTCACATGCTACCCCCATCACCAGCTCAAGGCAACTAGAATTGGATTCCACCTGCCTCACTGGAGAAGATGCCCAGGCAAGTGACACACCGTCCACTGGCCTTGACACTGAGGGGACTCCCACCCTTTCTCCCAGCTCCTACGTACCACACACATGCACACACGCATGCATACACACATGTACACACATGCACATACACAGACATGCACACATACACGCACACACATGCACATACACAGGCACACACGTGCGCACACATACACACATGCACACACATGCACACACACAGCTCTCGCCTGCATTTTAAGGACTCTATCTGCATTATACGGAACAACTCAGAAGCATGAAAGAATCCTAAATTCTTCTGTTTTTTTTTTAATTGACCCAGTCTTGCTGCTAGAGATGCATAACCGAGTGCCCCTATTTTTCTAAGAAAAAGACAAGGAGTTACTATTATTCTATGGTAGCTTCTCTTCTCCATTTCTCCCTGGTCTCCATTTCCTACTTAGCTGTTTAGAAATGCAGTTACAGCCCTTTACCTCCTCTTCGCCACACCCTGCCTATAGGGCAAGTGCATCTAACCCTGTGCTTCCAAGCTCTGAAGCAAAACTCTCACCCACCAGGAGGCTGCCTCGAGAGAAAACAGTTCATTGACAACACACAGTATGCCCATGAAGATGCCAACTCGAGTCCCAGTAAATAAGGCACCAAGCTACCATGTGGAACCCCCACCTGCCCACTTACACCCCTGGGCAGGCCCCTTTAAAAGCACTCACTTTCTGCTCCAAAGGCAAGGTGGAACCCTTAAGGCAGGAAGCCCGTTCTTCTTCCCCTGCACTAGCTTTGGAATCGTCACTTTCTTTACACCCGACTAGCTCTTGTTAATTACACTCTGCAAGTGGCGAGCAACTGAGTCTGCATTTTGGTTACAATGCCACCCCCTTGAGCCTGTGACGGCCACAGAGTCAGAAGCCAAGCTGCTTTTGCGGGCAAGTCCTGGCTCTGTGTCTCCTCACTGCCCTGCCACCATCCGGACACCCCAGGACCATCGCCTCTCTTCTGGTTTCCTCACAGGGCTTGCACGTGGCTCTTTTCCAGCCAGGCCCCTCTCCAGGATCACCCCAGTTCTAGCTCAGGATAGAGATCAGTAGAGCCAAGAGGATGGCACCAATGCCCCCCTGACAGCACAGAGCCCTGGTACACTCGGTGCAAGATGCTCTTCCAGGTGCCGTCAGCGGTAGATGGCCAAGCAACGGGTGTCCCCAAACAACCAGAGCAAGTCTTATCAAAGTGGCTTCCATCATGTATTCATTCAACAAACACTTGCTGGGTGTGTGCCTTATGCCAGCACTGTATGAAATAAATCTACTGACAAAACAGTCTCTGGTATGAAATAATACACAAATACATTTGTGTCATGTCAGCAGGTGCTGTGAAGAAAAGAAACAGACAAAGCAAGAGTGAGGAGTACAGGAGACGCATGTTAGGTGGGCAGGTTCATTTGGTTTTGTGGTTGCTTAACCCAGCAAATTCCAGCATTAAGGGCACCAGAGGTTTCAGACTGGCTTGCTAAAAATGGTAACTTTGCAGAGACACCCTCTCTCTTGGTGACAGAAGAGCGAAGGTCCTAGGGTGGAGTCCTCACTCATGGGCAAGACACTCCACGCCACTGACACCCGTCTCCAAACCCAAGCAGAAAGTTCCTCTGAGGCTGGGTTCCCCAGGACCACACTGACTGCTCCGACCACATCCACACCCAGCTCTACTATTATGGGCTTCACAGCCGCCTATTTTAAATCAGGCTCAGACCTGACATCACCGCCTCTGTCTGTGTAACCACAGGCCTAAGACACTGGCTCTTTTTCCTAATACGGAGATGTGGGTACAGACATGTGTGCCTTACTGTGCCAAGTATGCACATAAATATACAAATAAATATCCCTGCAAATGCTCACCTGCATGTCCCGCAGGTCACACTGCACGAGGGATCTAAGTGCCACAGTTGGGAACCACAGTACGGCACCCAACAGATTCCTCATGCAGCCTCGGCCTGCAGGCTCCTGTGGCTGAGGTCCCTGAACCGTGAGTCTTCCTGTGGCCTTCTTAGATCCATTTGCTCATGGAGACTTCCCGTCACTCTACCTCCTGGTCCCTCTTCCACGTTGACCCTCTGTTATTTGTTTTGTTTTTTTGGGAGACAGAGTCTCACTCTTTCACCCAGGCTGGAGTGCAGTGGCGCGATCTTGGCTCACTGCAACCTTCGCCTCCTGGGTTCAAGTGATTCTCCTGCCTCAGCCTCCCGAGTAGCTGGGGTTACAGGCGCGTGCCACCACGCCTGGCTAATTTTTGTATTTTTAGTAGAGACGGGGTTTCACCATGTTGGCCAGGCTGGTCTCAAACGCTTGACCTCAGGTGATCTGCCCGCCTTGGCCTCCCAAAGTGCTGAGATTACAGGCGTGAGCCACCATGCCTGGCTGTTATTTATTTTTTTCAAGCAGCATAAATGCCTCCCTCCCAAAACATCTTCTCCCAACCCCACTACAGGCCCTCAAGCCTCTTCATGTCCCTTGGTCCTTCTTCCACGGTCTCCCCTTCCATCTCCTCCTTCTCCAGACAATCCTCTCATAAATACATCATTGAAATAAGGACATGGTCCTCCCAAATAGACCCAAGCAGTGGAACTGCAATACAGGACCCAATTCCCAAGGGCTAGGCCCTGTGCCCTTTACCTGTGATCTGAGTCCTTGCTGTAATCCTGGCAGACAGGCACTCTTATCCCTACTTTACAGAGGCAGGAAAAAGGTAAGACATTGGCCCCTGGTCACATAACTAGTACTATTAAAAGTAGGATATGAACCCAGAGGTTTTTAACTGCTATCCTCCCTTAACCTGGACTTTATGCTTCTAGTAATATGATCGAATATTGCATCAGCTTCTAAAATAGTCTGTATCCCACAGATGCCTCATTTATCTTGCAGGCAGCTGAATCGCTAGTGTTCAAGTCAAGGTGCTCATGAGAGTCACTGGAGCACTCTTGTTAAAAATTCCGATTTCTAGGTCCTACGCCAAAGCCAATAGTTTGGAGTTTTGAGACAGGGCCTGGGGAATCCACACGCTAAAGCGAAAATGCTTATTTCCAGGCCTCAGGATTTCTGATTCACTGGGTGTGGGGTAAGTCTGGAGCCTCTGTAGTTTTTAAACTTCCTTTGGTGATTCTGTGGCGTGACCAGGGGCTTGGGACCACCACGCTGGGATGCACAGCTCCACTGTAGGCAGCGCCTGGGCCATTGTAGCTCGCAGTCCCAGCACTCGCCTCTAGGTGGCAGGACAATACGCCCCTCACCAGCCCAGCCCAGCCCACCTCAGCCCAAGAAGGAGCAAAGTAACCCAGGCCACCCAGGGATCCAGGTCCAGTAGACAAAGTTTCAGATGGGAAGGACCCCCCACCATCCCTGCAGGCTCTCTGCAATCCCAAAGAGTGGCTTTTGGTAGGGAAATGGCTTTTGTTTTGTTTCCTCCACGGGATGACAAAAACATCTGCGGGGTAGGCAAAATCTAAAAGCTGGCCTCAGGACAAATAATAAAACCTGTTAACCCACCCAGGTTCCCTTCCAGCCAGGAGCCCGGATCCTGAGCCCAGCACTCTGTGAGGAAGACACTCACCCAGCAGGAGACGATCTGAGGAATGGCCCGATGCTGGGCACAAGGTCTTCTTCTGTGTGAGCGGCTCCAACGTGAAGCAGCAGCTGTTTCTCTTCCTCTGAGGGGTGGCAGGCAGGTGGCCTCCTGGAGTGAAACCACAGGACCACAGGACCACGTGGGCAGCCCCAGGGAGTCACACACACACGTGGGAACCTCGAAGCACGACCCTGAACATCACTTTGGCAAGCCGCCTGCCTCCTCTTCATGTTCCTACACAATTAATGAGCCTTCCTCCGGGCCCCTGGGCATGTGGGGAGTGCCTCCTCCTCTGGGTGCCAGAACCCCTGCAGGGACAATCAGGCAGCCAGGTGTGGCATGTGGGAAAGGGGAGGCCTTTGGGTCACATGAAAACAGATTCAAGGAAGGACTCTGTGGTCAGCAGAATGGTGGGTACCCAAAGAGGCCCAGACCCTGATCCCTAGAGCCCGTGACTGTGATACCTTACAGAGGGTATCCAAGAGGGAGAGGGAGCTAAGGCTGCAGGTGAGATGAGCGTTGCTAATCAGTTGACCTAAAAATAGGAAGAATATCTAGATTAGATTACCTAGTGAGCCCAGTGTAGCCACAGAACTCTTTAATGCTGGGTGAAGGAGAAGAAAGAAGTAGGTCAGAGTTAAGTGTGGCTACTGAAAAGGTCAGAATGAGGCAAAATGAGAACGACTCAACTTCCATTCCTGGCTGTGAAGATGGAGGGAAGCGCCACAGGCCAAGGAGTGCAGGCAGCCTCTCAGTGCTGGAGAGGACAAGGAAATGGTTTCTCCCTAGAGCCTCCCGAAAGGGATACAGCCCTGCTGAGACTTTGATTTTAGCCCAGTGAATCCCATGTCCTATTTCTGGCCACAGAACTGTGCGGGAATAATCCACCAAGTTTGTGACAATGTCCTACAGCAGCCATGGGAAACTCATACATTGGGCAAGGTGGCTCATCAAGGTGGGTAACATTTGATCCTCAGCTCAGTTCCAGGTTATAGATGAGGCTTGCTGAGGTAGAGCAACGTGTGGGACTCACACCGCTGGTGTTAAAAGATCAATGATGCCATGTTAAAAAGTTAAAGAGTTTATTCGAGCAAATAGCAATTCATGAACTGGGCAGCACCAAATCAAAGGTGGTTCAGGGTTCCTCCAGAGGAGTCTGAAGGGAGGGTTTTCATAAGGTGAAAATAAGAGAAATTAAATAAGGAATGTGGAAAATAAAGAAATTATTTGACTAAGTTTTGGGCAGTTGCCTCGTTTAGATGATCCTGGTGGAAAGTCCCTGATTATGTAATTAATGTTTAGCTGGTCTTTTATGACTGGCTAAGATCGAGTTTCACCTTGTTTATGTAGGAACCCAGGGCATGGGAGCCACCTCAGCCTAATGGTCTCCTATTTTATTTTAACACTAGGTAAGAGAAACAGCTGGCATTAGGGTGGGCATGGTGGTTCATGCCTATAATCCCAGTACTTTGGGAGGCCAAGGCAGGAGGATCACTTGGGGCTAGGAGTTTAAGATCAATCATACAATTTTTTAAAGTTGACATCAAACTTGGTACTTTCTGATGCCCATGATCTCAAGGTGGTGTGCCCCCCACAAAGCAGACAGCTTCTGATGGCTCCCAATGACCCCACCTTTTGTGAAGTCCCCTCTCCTTGATCATGACTTGCTTCTAAGAATAGAATCAAGCAAAAATGATGGGCTGTCCCTCCTGAGATTAAGTTATGAAAGACTGACCTTCATCTTGCTTGCGTATGTGTGGATGCTCTCTCTCTTGCTCTCTCTCTCTCTCTCTCTCTGTCTCTCTCTCCTCATCTGCTTGCATTGATAAGGCCAGCTGTCAAGCTGTAAGCTGTCCCATAAAGAGACCCATTTGAACAGGAACTAAAGTGGTCTCTGGCCAATAGCCTGCAAGGAGTTGAGTTCTACCAACGACCATGTGGGTGAGCCTGGAAGCAGGTCCCGCCCCAGTTGATCCTCGGGATAATGCAACCTGTCTGCCATGTTGACTGCAGCCTGTGCCAGACCTTGAACCAGGGGCACCAGCTTCCCTCCTGACTCACAGAACCTGTGAAATAATAAATACTGTTTTTCACAGAACCACTACGTTTTGGCGTAATTTGTAACCTGGGAATAGATAACTAACGTACCAAGGAACGACAATATCCAGCAACATTGCCCTCTCTCCCCCGGAGCGTGCAGATGGCTCTTAAGGGTGCGTTGAAACCAGAGTAGGGGCCACCCCCAGGCAACTGATTCAAGACAACTAATAAGTTAATGAGATGAATAATAGTAACAACATTGGTGATAATAATAATAGCTAACCTTGTGTAGAGCTTACTAGGTGACAGGCATTAGTCTACGTTCTTCAAATAGAATAAAATGTATTCAGTCTTCATAGCAATCCCACAAGGCGGGTGCTGCTATTTTCACTATTTTACAGATGAAGAAACTGAGGCACGGAAAAGTCAAGTTGTATATAATAAAGCAAATCGTTTTGCTTTTGGTTTTTCTAGAGACAAGGCCTTGCTATGTTGCCCAGGGTAGATTTGAACTCCTGGGCTCAAGCAATCCTCCCACCTCAGCCTCCCGTGCACCACTGTGCCTGCAAATGTGAGTTTTGTTGCATAGAAAGAGAAAGTGGCATGAATTAGTTCGAGATAAAATGCAGAATCTCAAAGCAAGTCTGTGCCTGCCAGCGTGCAGCCCCGGCTAAGCACAACCCTGCCCTTAACTGCATCTCCCAAGGGCACCTGTCGCCTCTCTTGTCCCTGCTTTGGTCTGGGCAGGGACCAGGTTGAGAAACAGCAGCTGACTGGCTGCTGGGGTCTCTGACCTGGCTGAGTAGATGTCTGTGAGAAGCCGTTGCCCAAGATGGAGGCCCCCAGCCCTCACAGCACAGCACCCGGACACAGACAACCTGACCTGAAACCCTGTGACTCAGAGGGAGCATGGGATCTTCACCTCCCAAGGAGCACCCACCACTCAGCGCTGCAAGTGAATGCCTTAGTGCCCCACCCGAGAAAAATCCACACACGGTGCTTGACGCTTTCACTTGGCAGCATCATCCTCCTCACTGCCGAGGGGCTGGTTCATCAAATGCCTCCCACATGCCAGGTACCATGATGGACACTGGGCATTCATCACTGAACCAAAGTGACCCCAGCCCCTGCCCTCAGGGAGCTGATGGCACAAGGGAACAGGCATCCACAAAGATTTGAGTGACATTTGTGATCGACGTCACAACGGTATGAGCCAAGAGAGCGGAACTTCACTTTTCAAAAAAGGAGAAAATGTTTTTCGTTCCTTCCTTGATATCTGCCCACCGGTCTTGCTCCTATGAACCACTTCCAAGCAGTGGCCAGGGGCCCAAGGCCATCCTGACAGGTCCCAAGGACATCTAGGGACAGAAAAGATCGCCTTCCCTGCTGCAGACGGGTGCATGCAATCACAGAGCCACATCTCTCCAAATTATTGCTTCAAGTCCGGCTTCATGTGAGATTCCGAGCAGAAGGTGCCCCTCCACTGGGTGGGATGTGGTGACTAAGACCCGCGCTCTGCAGCTGCCGTCTGCCTTTCACCAGCAGTGTGACCTGGGGCATGCACCTATCCTGTCTGGGCTGGGGTGACAGTAACCTCCCGAGGTTACGATGGGAAGGTGGAAGTAAGTACTTGGCACAGGGTCTTGCACGGGTGTTTGTGATTTGTCAGTGACGATCAGTGACAGCGCTTGTTATCCATTTTGTCCTCATCACAGTGTTGACCTACTGAGCCCCTGGAGTCTGCGGGTGGGCGGCTGCCTCTGGGGGCAGGGGTCACCTCCAGGTTGAGGCCAAGGGGCTGGTGCGAAGCTCTAACAAGGAGTGGCGCCCTGGGCTCCTCCTGTTGAGAAAGGCTGCGGTCCAGAAACCCAGAGAGATGGGATGTGGGACTTCCAGGGAGGAGCCGGACGAAGGACAACCTGAGGGCGGCCCTCTCATTGGTCTTCAGCACAGCAGGTGCAGCTGCCTCCTTTCCTGCTGCACCCTGAGCTTCTGAATGGACGTGCCTCGGCTGGAGGAGCAGCTTGCTCTGGAACCACTGTAGATGCAGGACTGGAGGCTTTTCCAGAATCTTCCAGAAGAGCCGAGACCAGAAGACTTTCCTAACCAGCAGAAGCAGCAGAGAGTACTGGGCCCAGTGCTTCATTTCCTGAATGGGGCAGCACAGGAATGTAGAGCAGGCTAGCAGGCCTCCTTCTTTCATATGGACAGTGGGTTTATCTAGTCGGAGAAGCCCATGTCACAGATGAGGACATCAAGGCCCAGAGAGATGTCCCTTGCTGTGGTCAGAGCCAGGACTAGAGCTCATACAGGGACCTCACTCTTCTTAACCCTGGTAAACAGAATAGCTCTATAATCATTGCTTAAAGGAGAAACCCTCAAAGCAGAGCTTGTCAGACAGTGCTCCATGAAACCCCAAAGGGCAAGGAGGAACCCCCATGCAAGCTCTCTCTAGGAGTAAGAGAGCCACGGCTCACCCCTGACCAGGAAGGACTTCTGGGTAGGCCAGGGAGGCTGCCTGTCATCAGCCCCTGCCCCTCCTGACCAGCCCAGCCAAGAGAGACCAAGCTTCACCCAGGGTCCTGCCCTCAGGTTTGTACCACCACTCCTGCAGGTCACCTGCATGACCTGGGCCTCGATGATGACCCAATCTCAGTTGCTTTGTCTGGAAAAGGGGCACAGGAGTAGCTGTCCCTTTGTCTCTCTGGGCTGCTGGGGGATTGGATGAGACACATGTAAAAGGAACATTGGAGCAGCAAAGCCCTTCAAATACCACTCACCCTCAGGTGACTGCACCCCTGTTCAGAATGGAAAGGGGTTCTTGTGAGGAGGGGATAGGGAAGGTAGAGAAGCTGTATGGGATTCTATATGGAATAAAAATAGATCGTGGTGTTAATTTCGTGTATTCATTCATCAAACGCGTATCATTCACCTCTTCTGGAAGGGACGCCAAGCTTGCCTTAGGAGATAAACAAATGGTCCCTGCCCTCAAGGGGCTTATATAATACAAGAGGAAGACATGTAAGCAAATACATTCACCAAGAGGCATGGGGCCAGGCACAGCGGCTCACGCTGTAATCCCAGCACTTTGGGAGGCCAAGGTGGGCAGATCACCAGAGGTCAGGAGTTCAAGACCAGCCTGGCCAACATGGTGAGACCCCATCGCTACTAAAAATATGAAAATTAGCTGGGCATAGTGGTGCAGGCCTGTAATCCCAGCTACTTGGAAGGCTGAAGCAGGAGAATCGTTTGAACTGGAAAGGCGGAGGTTGCAGTGAGCCGAGATTACTCCAGGCGACAGAGTAAGTGAGAGTCCGTCTAAAAAATAAAAATATAAAGAGTCATGGGAGCTCACATGGGGCATCTAGGACACAGAAGGAACAAAAGGGGGGTGTCCTGCCTCTGGGGGCCTCAGGAAAGCTCTCCAGTGTGCCTCGTTTGTGCGCTGGGGATAATAGAGTCACTGCCCTCTATAACTTGATTTTGAGAAAAATGTAGAAAAGAGAAGGTATCAGAGCAGAGTAGACAGGCCTTGGACTAGTAGTCAGAGGACACAAGTTCAAGTCCAGCACTGCCTCTGACTGGCTGTGTGATGCTGGCCATGTAAGCCGCAACCTTTGCCGATCTCAGCTTCTCGTCCATCTAGAAAGGAAAGCGTCTCAGCAACTCAGTCCCTTCCAGCCCTGATGCTGTGGCTTCCAGAAAATATGAGGATCTTATTTATGGTTAGGACACGGGGCCGCACAGCCCCTCACCTTGGTGGCTCAGCCATGCTGCCTTCCCCAGGAGAATTGGGCAGGGCCAGCACCAGGTCTCCAGCCCCAGCCCAGCTTGGTGCTTTTGCTCCGAGATGCCCACTCATCAGAGGCCCTTCCCCAGTGTCCTGCGACCCCAGCAAGTGGTATTTATGCCACATAGCATGCGGGCTGCTGAGTTCCTTAGCACAGCCCAGAGTGAACAGAAATGGCCTGGGTCCCATCACCGTCTCTGGGCTCGGCAAAGTGCTGGGATTACAGGTGTGAGCCACTGTGCCCAGCCTACTTTCTACGAGATCTGGTGGTTTTATAAGGGTCTTTCCCCTTGGCTCGGCTCTCATTCTTTTCCTTCCTGCCGGCCTGTGAAGAAGGAATATGAGTTGAGTAGATATTTATGGCCTAACTTGGAAAACCACCTATGTTTTAATAACACTATTGCTATAAGAAAATATATATATCTATGTGTATATATACATATTGTGTCTGTATGTATGTGTCTATATGTATATACACATATGTGTCTGTCTGTATGTGTGTATATATATATATATACACACACATATATACATTGGTAGAGATGGGGTCTTTCTATGCCCAGGTTGGTTTCAAACTCCTGGCCTCAGGCTATCCTCCCCTCTTGGCCTCCCAAAGTGTGAGATTACCAGCCACATCAGTCAAGAAAACATATTTTAATTGTATTTAAGGCACCCACCTATCAAGAAACTTTTGGAATGTAACCAGCTCGGGTGTGGACTGGCCAGTACCCACAAAACTTCCCTGAATATTACAATCGGGGCATTCAGCGTGCATTGTCGGCTGAAACATCATTGGGTAAATAAGGCCCGAATAACTTTTTCTCCCCCAGGCAGCCCTGCTATTAAAGAACCTCTATTTATCTGTAGAACTCTACACCTGGGAGGAGAGAAATAATCTTTAACTCAAAGGGCAAGGACTAAGTTTTTCCCTCCAGAAAAGAAAGATACTGCTAATAGGAAAATGAGAATATAAGAAATAAAACTAGGGTCTTTCTAAAGAGACCAGGGCAATTTTAAAGATTCTTAGACTCATAAAAGAGACCTTGTGTCAAGTTCCCCTGCAGAATAGTCACGAGGTGCCTGAGATGGTTTTTCTTTCAGTCCTCAGGTGACCAACAGGTGATCTCAGGTGACCAGTAAGTCCCTTCTGGTCAGGACCAGCCTTATCTGTTGATCCCAGGGTGCAAAGCAATAATGGGAAGTCGGGCCCTTGTGCAGAGACCCTCAGGCTATAAATGAGCGTGAGAGTCACCTGGGTGGTTGCTGAAACTGCAGATGGTACACCCCAGACACAATGAGCTAGCCAGTTCTTAGGACCAGAGTGATGTGGTTTGGCTGTGTCCCCACCCAAATCTCATCTCGAATTGTAGTTCCCACAATCCCCACGTGCCATGGGAGGGACCCAGTGGGAGGCAATTGAATCATGGGGGCGATTCCCCCATACTACTCTTATGATAGTAAATTTTCACGAGATCTGATGGTTTTATAAGGATCTTTCACCTCTGCTCAGCTCTCATTCTTCTCTTTCCTGCCACCCTGTGAAGAAGGATGTGTTTCCTTCCCTTTCTGCCATGACTGTAAGTTTCCTGGGGCCTCCTCAGCCATGCTTTACTGTGAGTCAATTAAACCTCTTTCCTTTATAGATTACCCAGTCTCAGGTATGTCCTTATAGCAGCATAAGAACAGACTAATACTCAGAACCAAGGCATGTTTAAAACACCTGGAGAGTTTAAAAAACCCTAATGTTAGGCTTCCTCTCCACCCCAGAAGATTCCTATTCAATTGGTCTGAGGTGGGTTTCATAGTTGTTTTTTGTTTGTTTTTTGAGACGGAGTCTCGCTCTGTAGTCCAGGCTGGAGTGCAGTGCATGATCTCAGCTCACTACAACCTCTACCTCCTGGGTCCTGGTTCAAGCAATTCTCCTGCCTTAGCCTCCCAAGTAGCTGAGATTACAGAAACGCGCCACCATGCCCAGCTAATTTTTGTTTTTAGTAGAGACAGGGGTTTCGCCATGTTGGCTAAGCTGGTCTTGAACTCCCGACCTCGTGATCCACCCACCTTGGCCTCCCAAAGTGTTGGGATTGCAGGTGTGAGACAGCACACCTGGCCCATAGCTATTTTTTAAAAGAAGTTCCTAACATGCAGACAAGATTGGACATCACCGATTTCCCAGCACAATCGCGCACCCCAAGGTAAAACTTACCTAAGACACCTTGACAGGTGCATCTGGCCAGTTCTTAGACACTCTCCATCCTTCCTGCTGCTGAGACCACAGCAAGTACTGTGTAAATGCTGGCTGCCATTACTATTACTGTTGTTATCATTTTTATTGTCGCCGTTAGTATTTGATCATAGCTGTAAATTCAGCCCATCTGTTCCCTCCCCATATCCCACAAGGGACCCTGTGGTTTGGGTGGAGCCTGGGAGCTAAGTTAGTGTTCCATTCCCATCTGCCCCTGGGGATTGGGTCAGCAATGAGCATGTGACCCTATCAGAGCCAATACAGTTCCATTCCAGGACTTACATTAAACTACTGGCCAAGAGAAGTACTCTCTTCCCCTTGTACCTGGGAGGATGACAGCCTGGAGGAGCCAGAACCACTCTAATGAAAGAGAGAGGCTGCCTAAGAATAAGACAGAACACAAGAGGTGAAGCCAAGAGCTGGAGGGAGATTTCATCTAGATGACACCGTTTGTCCCATTCTGGGCAGAGGGGGCAGTAAGCGCAAAGGCCCTGGGGTCAGAGGCCACTGAGGGCAGAGCTGAAGAACACTGAGGAGGACCTTTTGGCTGGAGTGAAGTGAGTGGAAGGGTGGTGGGAGCTGAGGGCAGAAAAGTGAGGGGGGCAGAGGGAATCAGTAGGGCATTATAGATTACCATAAGGTAACCTATACCTTTTTTTTTTTTGAGACGAAGTCTTGCTCTGTCCCCCAGACTGGAGTGCAGTGGCACAATCGCCGCTCGCTGCAACCTCCACCTCCCGGGTTCAAGCGATTCTCCTGCCTCAGCCTCCTCAGCAGCAGGGATTACAAGCACGTGCCACCACGCCTGGCTAATTTTGTATTTTCAGTAGAGAGAGGGTTTCACCATGTTGGTCAGGCTGGTCTCCAACTCCTGACCGCAAGTGATCCATCTGCCTTAAGTGCTGGGATTACAGACATGAGTCACTGCGCCCGGCCAAGGATATTCACTTTTATGAGATGCAGATCCTTCAGATAGTTTTGATCAGAGTGACAAGATCTGACCTAACGTTTCTGAAGCCTCCTCTGGCTGCCACGTGGAGAATAGATTGTGGGGGGAGGGGTGGAAGCAAGGAGGCCATTTAAGAGGCTGTGACAATAATCCAGTGACAGATGATGGAGCTTGGACCAGGCAGAGACAGCGGAGGAGGCACGTTCTGGTAATGTTTTTGTAGGCAGAGCCAACAGGACTTCTGACAGGTTGATGTGAGTCCTACTGCAAGACCCCTTGACATGCAAAGCAGGTGCGCTCTGTATGAAGATGAAGGCCATTGGGTTTCAGGTATGAGATCTACCTCATTCTTCTAGATTCCTCCTTTCAGGTCCCTTCCCCAAAGTCAGCCCAGGAAAATGTCTCACTGGATTCTCTAACAACACGGGACCAAGTTCTTGAACCATGTAAATATGTGCGCATGTGTGCATGCATATGGGGGCATGCAGGTGTATGTGTGCATGACAGTGCCTGTGATTGGGGCAGAAGTCCCTCTGATTCTTCCTTGCCTGTCCTGTTACCTGCTCTTCTACTTTCTCTTTGTCTGGGAGGCTGTGCTGCCACACGAGCAGAGCACAGTCATGCAGAATGGATGTAGCCCAGCCGGTACTTGGCATTTGGGACACTTGTAATCAGGTAGTAATGCCCTGATCACCAGTAGGGGCTGCTGAGACAAGAAGTTCTTTTCCAAGCTGGTAGCCGGCATGGGTATGGTCCAAGGTGAGCATGGCCATTAAGTCACATCATGGGGCATCTTTGTCATTTGCAAGTTGTAGAAAATCAATCTCAAATGGACTTAAGCAGAAAAGGGGATGTAAAGTCCAGGCCTACAACCAGCCATTTTTTTTGAGACAGAGTTTCTCTCTTGTGGCCCAGGCTGGCATGCAATGGCACCATCTCAGTTCACTACAACCTCCGCCTCCTGAGTGCAAGTGATTCTCCTACCTCAGCCTCCTGAGTAGTTAGGATTACAAGTGCCCGCCACTATGACTGGCTAACGTTTTTGTATTTTTAGTAGTTTTTTTTTAGACTGAGTCTCACTCTGTCACCAGGCTGGAATGCAGTGGCGCAATCTTGGCTCGCTGCCACCTCCGCCTCCTGGGTTCAAGCGATTCTCCCACCTCAGCCTCCCGAGTAGCTGGGACCACAGGCGCACACCACCATGCCCAGCTAATTTTTGTATTTTTACAAAATAGTAGAGACATGTTAGCCAGGATGGTCTCGATCTCTTGATCTCACGATCTACCTGCCTCGGCCTCCCAAAGTGCTGGGATTACAGGCATGAACCAGCACACCTGGCCTCAGAGAGGTCTCTTGAATGTTGAATAGAGTAAATATGAAATCTGGCGTCCACACACGGACATAAAGATGGGAACAACAGACCCTGGAGACTATGAGGGGGATGGGGAGAGGGGGGTGAGGGTTGAAAATGACCTGTTAGGTGCCATGCTCACTACCTGGGTGATGAGTTCAATCATACCCTAAACCTCAGCTTCATGAAATATACCTTTGTAACAAACCCGTACATCTACCCACTGAATCTAAAATAAAAGTCAAAAAAAAGAATAAATTAAAAAAATAAAAGCTTGCATCTAAAAATCATGAAAGAATGGTCACTAGAAAACCCTAAACATTGAGTACCGTGGCTCCGATGTAGCCCAATTATCTCCGGGGAAGATCAATGCCTCTAATTCATTCCTCCCAATTTACAGACAAAGCCACTGGACGCTAAAGCTCATGGTGTTCCTGACCCTGTCATTTACCAGCTGTGCGGCTTTGGAAGAGTCACTTCCCTTCCCTGGACACCAGTTCCCATCTGTAAAATCGGAAGATTAGACTAGGTGATCTCAGGTCAACAGGCACCATCAGGAAGGGAACCTTCTCCCAAGGCTCAATAAACCTCTCACGTACATTTCCAGCAAAAGACTAGATGACCTTTTTAAAAGGGGAAGTGCTGTTGGCAAAAGGGTTTTTCATTGGCTTGTTTTTAAGACAGTCTCTGTCACCCAGGCTAGAGTGCAATGATGCAATCTCAGCTCACTGGAACCTCCACCTCCCAGGTTCAAGCAATGGAATAGACCTGCCTCAGCCTCCCAAGTAGCTGGGATTACAGGCACCTGCCACTGCGCCCAGCTAATTTTTGTATTTTTAGTAGAAACAGGGTTTTGCCATGTTGGCCAGGCTGGTCTTGAACTCCTGACCTCAGGTGATCCGCCCACCTCAGCCTCCCAAAGTGCTGGGATCACAGGCATGAGCCACCACACTTGGCTGGCAAGAGGGGTTTTTACGTCTTCTTCTGAATGTGGCTGTTGCAACGTGGTGCCCTCTCTCTTCTTTCTGCCTCTCAGCTCCCACACCTGGAGCCCAGAGCCTGGTGTAGAGTGGGTATGGGATGGGGGAGGTGAGGGACACACTACTAGTTCCCTTTTCCCTTTTCAAGCAGAATGACTACAAGGCTTGAAAACTCCCCTGAGTGCATGCCTGGCAGAAATGAATGCTTCTGGGTGCCAAAGACATGTGCAAAAATGACCATAGCTGTTTTATTCATAATAGCCCCAAACTAGAAACAACCCTAAAGCTCATCAATGGGAGAGTAAAAATATAAATTATGGTATATCCATACAATGGAGTATTACACAGCAATGAAGAAGAATACAGCTATACATAACACCCTGACTGGATCTCCCAGCCTCAATAATGATGAAAGAAGCTAGACACAAAAGAATACATACTGCATGATTTCTGTTTATTTGAAGTTCAAAAGTAGGCAAAACTAATTTATGATGATGAAGGTTCAAGCTGAGGTTACTTTTAGGGGTTTTGACTGGAAGAGGATACAAGAGAATCTTCCTTGGATCAGGGAATGCTCCCGATTTTGATCCAGGCGGTGGCTACATGAGTATATACATATGTAAATATTCATCGGCTGGGCATAGTGGCTCACACCTGTAATCCCAGCACTTTGGGAGACCGAGGCATTGGATCACCTGAGGTCAGGAGTTCGAGACCAGCCTGGCCAACATGGTGAAACCTCGTCTCTACTAAAAATACAAACATTAGCCGGGTGTAGTGGTGTATGCCTGTAATCCCAGCTACTCGGGAGGCTGAGGCAGGAGAATCGTTTGAACCCAGGAGGTGGAGGTTGCAGTGAGCCGAAATTGTGTCACTGCACTCCAGCCTGGGTGACAGAGAAAGACTCCATCTAAAAAACAAAACAACAATAAAGACAAACCCATTCTCCTTTCTGGTCAAATAAAGGGTCAGCAGGTCAATAGTGCCATCCAAACCAGTCCCAGGTGTGAGGGCCCAAGAATGAGAGAACCCAAAGACATCATCAGAGTGTGTCAGTCTCTGCCTGGAGCTACACTGACTCAGCCACTGTTCCCAGCCCCACAGACTGCACAGTGGCTAGAATACCAGCCTCCAAGCAAAGCCCCCTGGTGCACAGAGGGCTGGCCAGACAGATGGCTTATCAGGTGTTCCTGCCCACCCGGGGTGACAAAGGAATGCCTTCCTGCCTGAGTGCTCAGAGACAGCCACTGTCAGGGAGCCCAGTGACTAACAAGCTCATCTGTCGCTAGCAGGGCCCTCTGACGTGGGATGGCCCAAGGGCCAGCTGGGCCAGGCTCTGCAGGGAGCTGAGCAGCAGAAAATCCAGGGCTGCCCTCAAGGGTCTGAATTCTAATTGGATTTTCCGAGAAATGGCTTTGTCCAGCTTGCAGGGAGGACTGCCGATTTACAAATTGATGGCTGCCAGCCTCTCCCCTGTCCCTGTAACTAGATTTGCCAAAGCTCTGACTCAGCCTCTGGTCTTGTCCATTTTGATCACTGCCTTTCTCCGGGCAGCTGATCTATCCGCTCTGGCTGGCTGGCCTCTCCCACTGGGGTTGAGGGAGGGGTGTCAAGTAGGACATTTTACTGTGTCAGTAACCCTGTCCACCCGAATCAGCCGGGGATGGGCTAGCCACCTTTCCTAAAGCCCAGCCGAGGTAGGCTTTAGGAAAAGCTTGACCAGGGCCAGGCACGGTGGCTCACACCTGTAATTCCAGCATTTTGGGAGGCCGAGGCAGGTGGATCATGAGGTCAAGAGTTCGACATCAGCCTGGCTACCATGCCCAGCTGATTTTTTGTGTTTTTAGTAGAGACGGGTGAAAGCCTGTCTCTACTAAAAACACAAAAAATCAGCTGGGCGTGGTGGCGCACACCTGTAATCCCAGCTACTCGGGAGGCTGAGGCAGGAGAATCGCTTGAACCCGGCAGGAGGCGGAGGTTGCAAAGAGCCAAGATCATGCCACTGCACTCCAGCCTGGGAGATAGAGCAACACTCCCCCCACAAAAAAAAAAAAAAAAAGTAAAGCTCAACCAGGTAAGGATTTTGCCCAGGTAACGATTCTCACTGGTCTCTGCCCTGTGGAGATTATGGGGACCTGGGAGTGTGGGAAGCAAGAAGGGGGGCTGTGAAATAAAGCCACACCTTTGTGGGAAGCAAGTGGTGAAGAGGACGGACTCCAGGTTCAAGTCCCAGCTCTGCCTCCTCACTGGCTGTCCACTTTGGGCCAACACTTATCTCCCTGAGCCCCATTTCCTCTTTGATATGGAAATGGGAAAAAATGGGTCTAAATGCTTAGTGCACTGTCCGGCATGGGGAGAAAGACGATGAGGGTGATATATTTGAATTAACCAATGCATTTCTCATTCCCAGTTTTGTCTGTTGCCCCAACATCCTAAAATTCAGGCAGCTATTAGCTTACTGCCTCCAGGAAGGGGTGAACAGTAGGAAAAGGGAGGCAAAGAGTCCTGGTTTTTTTTTTTTTTTTCCAACAGTCTAGAGATGGGGGAAACAGAAAGGACTGGTGCAGGTAGACAATGGAACAGATGTGGCGTTGCAGGGAAGGGGACACAGACTCCAGACCTGCAAGGCTTCAGCCTCTTGAGATCAAAGTTCCCGGATCAGAAGGATGAGGTCTGAAAACAAGCAAGGTGACCCGAGAGCGAGGTCCCTGGGCTGTGTCCCACGTGACCCGTTCCTATGTGGAGCCCGGGGCAGGCATAGGAGGCAGCAAGGCCCTAGACCGAAGGGCCATCCCTCGGCAGGTGGGTCTGAGATAGCGCCACAAAGTTTCTCTGTACCCCAGCAAGGAGCCGGAGGAGAAAAATGATCCCCAGAGACCCCAAAGTGGGACAGAAGTGAGGACGAGTGAGGGCTGCCATCTCGACTTTCCACGTTGCCAGCAGGTTTTGTAAAAGAGTGAATCCAGCCAAATGAAAGGGTCAGACATGGTGCGGACTGTGATGAACCCACAAGGAGGTGTGCCCAGGTTCAAGAGGCAGGTGCCACACAGTGGGGTCCAGCTGATTGCTGCCCCAGGGGACGTGAGCAAAGAGGATAAGCCCAGATATCTACACTTGTATGTGAAAATGCCCCATTTCAAATATTGGCAAGTAATGATTTAAAGTATGCTATGGGCCAAACAAAACATCTGAGGACTGCATTTGAATTGCCGAACACCAGGTAGTGGGCCCTGCCAGGTTTCCATCGGGCACAGCATGGTGTTGGGTTTGGGGTGAAGGACAGCTTGGCAGAGGCCTGCAGAGACCTAAGGCCGGCAGCCAGTCTAGGAAGAGGGACCAGGTGTCCCCCGAAGGGGGGGCTTAGGTACTGCATCAGGCCCTCAGAACCTAGATGTGATTCCAGCCAAAGGGGGAGGGAAACATTTCCGCCACCTGGCAGAGGGGGGACTCATAAGATAAATTAGACTGAGTCATGGAAAACCAGTTCCATTGCCTGCCAGCTTCATCTGTGGTCTGAGTCTCAAACGTCCTCTGGTAATTTGGGGAATGTAACTTTTTTGACACCGCACATGCTTTTGATAACGTTTTGCCCATCTCCCTTTGTATGTATTTATTTATTATGTGGGTTAAAAGTCTTTATTGTAAAGTGATTACAGATTCAAAGGAAATAATTGAAAAAAATATACAGGGAGCTCTTCCATGCCCTTCACCCAGCCTCCCCAGTGGTAACATCTTGTATAGCTATGGCGCAATATCACAGCCAGGAAACTGACATTGGTGTAATCCACAGAGCTTATTCTATAGCATTGGGTTCATGCTTCACCTATATTCCCGTGTGTATGATGCTATGCAGTTTAATCATTTGTGTAGATCACACTCCTGTGTGTGATTCTACACAGTTTTATCATTTGTGTAAATTTGTGTAACCAGCACCACAACCAAAACACAGAACTGGGCCTGGTAGAGTGGCTTACGCCTGTAATCCCAGCTCTTTGGGAGGCCAAGGTGGGCGGATCACCTGAGGTCAGGAGTTTGAGACCAGCCTGGCCAACATGGCAAAACCCTGTCTCTACTGAAAATACAAAACTTAGCCGGGTGTGGTGGCAGGTGCCTGTAATCCCAGCTACTTGGGAGGCTGAGGCAGGAGAAATACTTGAATCCGGGAAGCGGCGGTTGCAGTGAGCAGAGATCGAGCCACTGCACTCCAGCCTGGGGGACAGAGCAAGACTCCGTCTCCAAGAAAACAAACAAAAACCCCACAAAACTAATGGGAGAATATGGAGAAAAGGGAACCCTCATACACTGTTGGTGGGAATGTAAATTAGCATAGCCACTATGTAGAACAGTTTGCAGGTTCCTCAAAAACTAAAATTAGAGCTACCACATGATTCAGCAATTCAACTCCTAGGTATAAAGGCAAAAGAAAGGAAATTGGCTGGACGCAGTGGCTCACCCCTGTAATCGCAGTACTTTGGAAGGCTGAGGTGGGAAGATCATGAGGTCAGGAGATTGAGACCATGCTGGTCAACATGGTGAAACCCCATCTCTATGAAAAATACAAAAATTAGCTGGGTATGGTGGCGTATGCCTGTAGTCCCAGCTGCTCAGCAGGCTGAGGCAGGAGAATGGCTTGAACCCAGGAGGCAGAGGCAGCAGGGAGCCGAGATTGCGCCACTGTACTCCAGCCTGGGCGACAGAGTGAGACTCCATCTCAACAACAACAAAAAAAAAAAAAAAAAAAGAAAGAAAGAAAGAAAAAGAAAAAAAGAAATCAGTATATTAAAGAGATATCTGCACGCCCATGTTTACTGAAGCACTATTCACAATAGCCAAGATTTGGACTCAATCCAAGTGTCCATCAACTGATGAATGGATAAAGACAACGTGGTGCATATACACAATGGAGAACTATTCAGCCATAAAAGACGATGAGATCCTGTCCTTTGCAAAAAACAGGGATGGAACCGGAGGTCATTTTGTTAAGTGAAATAAGTGAGGCACAGAAAGACAAACTTCACGTGTTCTCATTCATTTGTGGGAGCTAAGAATTAAAACAATTAAAATCGTCGGGCATGGTGGCTCACACCCATAATCCCAGCACTTGGGGAGGCCAACGCGGGTAGATCGCAAGGTCAAGAGATCGAGATCATCCTGGCCAACATGGTGAAACCCCGTCTCTACTAAAAAAAGAAAAAATCTGCCAGGCATGGTGGTGTGTGCCTATAGTCCCAGCTACTCAGGGGGCTGAGGCAGGAGAATTACTTAAAACCGGAAAACGGAAGTTGCAGTGAGCCAGGATAGCGCCACTGTACTCCAGCCTGGCGATAAAGTGAGACTCCGTCTCAAAAAACAAGAACAAAAAACCAATTGAAATCATAGAGACAGACAGTAGAATGATGGTTATCAGAGAGTGGGAGGGCAAGGGAGAGTGACGGGGAAGACGGGTGGGTAACGGGTACAAAAATACAGTTTGAATAAGATGAATGAACGAATAAGATCTAGTATTTGATAGCACAGCAGGGTCACTACAGTCAACAATAATTTATAGTACATTTTAAAATAACTAAAAAATTAGAAGTAGAATGTTCATAACACAAAGAGATGATACACGCTTGAGGTGATGGAGACCCCATTTACCATGACATGATTATTACACACTGTATGCATGTATCAAAATATCTCACGCACCTCATAAATATACATATTATATAACCATAAAAATTAAAAATAAAACATTTTTTAAAAATACAGAACTGTTCCATCAACACGAGCTCCCTCAGGTGACCACACTGGGGCCACCTTCATCCCCAACCCCTGGCAATGTTCTTCTATAAACTTTGTTTCAAGAACATTAAATAAATGGAATCATAGAGTATGTAACCTTTTGAGATTGCCGTTTTTTTACTTAGCATAATTCCCTTCAAATCCATCCAGGTTGTTGCATATATCAATCATTTAGGGGTTTTGTTTTGTTTTTTGAGACAGAGTCTTGCTCTGTCACCCAGCCTGGAGTGCTGCAGCATGATCTCAGCTCACTGCAACCTTTGCTTCCCAGGCTCAAGTGATTCTCAAGCCTCAGCCTCTCAAGAAGCTGGAATTACAGGTGTGTGCCACCACAACCAGCTCATTTTTTGTATTTTTAGTAGAGATGGGGTTTTGCCATGTTTGCCAGGCTGGTCTCGAACTCCTGACCTCAAGTCATCGACCCTCCTTCACCTCCCAAAATGTTAGAATTACAGGCATGAGCAATCCTGCCAGGTCAATTTTTTTTTTTTTTTTTTTTTTTTTGGCTGTGTAGTATTTCATGGTATAGAGGTACCACAGTTTGACCATTTACCATTGAAAGACATTTGGTTTGTTGCCAGTTTTTGACTATTACGAAATTTACGATTTATAAAATTAATTTAGAAAATGTCAGCTATCAGCTAGTGGCTGTTGTTTTTCTGAGTTTGAACGGAAGTTCAAACCCTCCATCATGGAAGTTCTCACAAACTTTTGCATTTGAACGCTGCAGAAGCTCTGGGGGTAGGGGAGGTGGAGCAGAGATAGAGTTAATCAGTCAACGCATCTATCAGTCAACCCATCTGTACTGAGTACTTTCTATGTACCCTGTCTTATTCTAGGTATTGGGGGTACTGCAGTGAACAAAACTAACAAAATCATTTATTATTTCCCAATATACATATAGGGAAACTAAAGCTCAGAAAAGCTATATCACTTGCTCAAAATCACACAAGCAGGAAGCGATGGAACTGGGGCTTGAACCCAGGTCTTTAGACCTTGAGGCCACTGATTTTCTGACTATATTTGCTGTCTATCCTCCTGGACATCAATTCCAAGGATCCTGCGTTCAGTGTTTTAAGCAACAGTTCTTTTGTTTGTTTTTTATTTTTTAGACAGGATCTCAGTCTGTCACCCAGGCTGGAGTGGTAAAAAGGGCAGGAGGAATATTGTGACCTCTGCTCTATGACTCTGCCTCATCTGTTTCTCCTAAAGAACCCTGGTAATCTCCTTCCTTTCTGTAGAAATGAGCAAGAAAGCAGAGCAGAACAAGCAAAGCCCTTTGAGGAACAGCAGGGAAACCAGAAGGACTCTCCCACATCCTGAATGTGCAAGAAACAGGACTTCTACTCTCAAAACTATACTTACTTTTCTATTTCAAGTCCCCATTCTGCTGGTGGAAAGACACCTAGCCATATTTAATCAGAGCCTCCCTACCTCTTGCCCTACGTTGTGTCTAGATTTGTTGTTGGGGCAGAGGAGGCTCAGAAAGTTCCAAGGCCCGGGCAGGGGGCAGCGTCGGGTCTCCCCTGACACCTGCTGTGTTGGCCTCACTGCCATCTTCCTGATGGCAGATGCTGCTGCCTCAGCCTCCTGGAAGTCTCCATGCCTGGCTTCTTTCTTCTCCTCTCAGCATCTTCCTCCCTCCCCTCAGGCACACGGGAGATGTTGGCAGAGCTTGGTAAACCTCGGCAAGGCTGCCTCACCCCTCTGCTAATTACTCCCTCCCCCACTGCATCTGTGCCTTGCTGGGGAGGGGCAGGCGCTCTCCTGAGCTTGCCCACAAGTCGCATTTACCCATGGAGCCAGTGCAGGGCTGGTGCTTGGGAGCCACTCACCTCCCTAAAGCCCCACAACACATCATGGCTCTTCCACTCTCCTTAGACCCTCTGCCCAGACCCCTGGCCCAGGGCACTTGACCTCATCTTGGTCATGGGGAAATGACTCTTGCAACTTGCTCCGACTTCCAGATGTTTTGTTAATGACACAAATTTTATTCCTAGAAGACTCTGGGACTTCTACTCTTTTTTTTTTTTTTTTTTTGAGATGGGGTCTTGCTCTGTTGCCCAGGCTGGAGTGCAGTGGCACAATCTCAGCTCACTGCAACCTCTGCCTCCTAGGTTCAAGTAATTCTCCTGCCTCAGCCTCCCGAGTAGCTAGACTACAGGCATGCACTACCACGCCCGGCTAATTTTTTGTAATTTTAGTAGAGACGGGGTTTTGCCGTGTTAGCCAGGATGGTCTAGATCTCCTTACCTCGTGATCCACCTGCCTTGGACTCCCAAAGTGCTGGGATTACAGGTGTGAGCCACCGTACCCGGTCTGGGACTTCTACTATTGAAAACCAAAGCCCAGGGTCTTGTAATGCCAAAGTATTGGTTCTTGAAAGCCAAAAGCGTCTCTGCTTTTCTCCTGGATGTGGTTTCCCCTAAAGGAAGAAGAGGCACCGTCTGGAAAGAACAAAAGGGAGGAAAAAAAGACGTTCATCAAGTGCAGAATCATCCCACTGCAGCAGCATGGCAGAGCGCGTGGGCGACCAGGGTCATGGCGGGTGTGGAGACACTGTCATGCTTCTCCCTTTGGGCTCCTCTGTCCCCAGGTTTATGATCCGTTCTCCAAACCTGGAGTCCAATCTGAAGGGTGTGGCAAACACCAGTTCTACAAGAGCCAGGGTAGAGAAGCTTCGAGAACACAGCCTCTCGGCAGCCTGGGTCCATGCCCAGACCCCAGCTTTGCCAGCTCAGTGTTCACGGTCAAGTCGCTTAACCTCTCTGTGTTTCAGTTTCCCCATCTGTGAAAAGGGGAAATATAGTACCTTCCTCATGTGGTTATGAGCCTGATCAGATGCATCAGGCCTGGTACAGTGTGCAGCAGAGTGCCTGGCCCTGGTCAGCACTGGATGACGGTTGGCTGCTATTATTGTTTTCATTGGGTTATCCAAGAAGTAAGTAGATTTCCTTGGAATTCCATCTCACAGGGCCCTGCGCAGTTAGTTAACTAGCAGAAAGGGTCAGGGCACCCAGGCCTGGCCTCTAGCACTACTCTTCAGCTGCTTGTCAAAGCTTCAAAGGTACTCTCTTAGCGTCCTTTCATTACAAGAAACAGAAACTCATCAGGAAAGAAAATTCCTGGGAAGAACAGAACTGGAGGGCCGGCAGTATTCCAGGTGGCTTCTTTCTCCTGCTCCCTCTGTGGTTGGCTTTCCTGCTTCAGTGTGTGCCAGTCCAACATAGCAGGCTCCCTGGGCTCGAGGTTACCTGCTGCAGGGACCCGCTGGGGGCTTCCGACAGCCACTGGCATTCTTCCTGTTGTCAACCGCCATTTAGTTCAGGTGTCTTCGCCAACCCCCAGGTGACTCCAGGTGAATCCTGAGAGTCTACGCTCGTTTTGAGGGTCCTTGCCAGTGACAGGTATATGACCCAGTTCCGGCAAAGGAGGTGTCAAGGAAGTTTTACCGGGAGCTTCTGGGAAAGGTTTCATTGCTGATGAAAAAGAGACCCACGGGAAGATGAGTGAGCATGGAGCCCGAGGGATAATGAGTAACGAGGCTGATCTCATGATAAGGGCCCACCCGCTTAGGAAGTCCTGCACGTCCTTGCAGAGGAGGCTGGACTGCATGAGGGGACAATGTACCCACTGAATCGCTGACTTTACAATATAGAGAATGGATTAAAGGGGGAGCGTTTGGGAGCGGGACACCAGTTAGGAAGCAGCCAGATGAACTGCAATCATGCTGAGGCTTAGAGGGAAGTTTCTACAAGTTGGAGCACAAGAGAAGATGGAGTGATAGGGAGGCAGAATTGCTGGCTGGCTGCTATCAGGGGTCTCAAGAACGTGTACCCCAATGGTACGACGTGCTCAGAAGCTCCATTCTGGGCTGTCTACACAGGTCCAGTTACACTGGTAACTCAGGTAGAAAACACACTTCCAGAATCAAAATTTTTCAGGAAACGGGACAAAACTGTTTTATTTTAACTAATGGTCCAACTATCCAACTTTGCTTTGCGCTATGTGAGCACAATTTGTCTGCCACACAGACCTGGTTCAACCTTCAGCGAGGCTGGGCCAGTACGTCACCAGTGAAACCTACATGCAAGACACATCCCTTCCCGGTGACTAATGCGCACCGCTTCAGGAAAAGGCCAGGTTGAAAGTGCACCTACGTGATTTACTGCTGACTTTGGCAAGAGTCATACAGCACAGACATTGCTCAGTTCCTCACGGGTTTAGAAAGGAGCCCACATTAAGAGTAAGTGGGGGCCGGGCGCCGTGGCTCACACCTGTAATCCTAGCACTTTGGGAAGCCAAGGCAAGCAGATCACTTAAGCCCATGATTTTGAGACCGGCCTAGGTAACATAGCAAGACCCTGTCTCTATAAAAAATAAAAAATTAGCGAGGTGTGGTAGTTCATGCCTGTAGTGCCAGCTACTCAGGAGGCTGAGGTGGAAGAATCACTTGAGCCAAGGAAGTAGAGGCTGCAGTGAGCCAAGATTATGCCATTGCCCCCAGCCTGGGTGACAGAGCAAGACCCTGTCTCAAAAAAAAAGTCAGTGGGAAGAGAGGGTTACCTGTTCAGAACCAAGCAAGGGAAAAGAGTGACAGATGGCAGAGAACAGAGCAAGCAAGGGAAGACACAGGAGGATATGCTCCTGGTAGACAATACAGGGCTCCCAGCCAACTTAACACATTCTCACTGAAAAATAAAATTATCTCCCCAATACACACATCCCTCAGTTTCTAAGGGTAACCTATTTGGTTTGATTCCTCCCATAGTCTTTCTGTGCATAATCAAATATACGCGTGTCTACATCTTTTTAAAAAGCCATTTGTGCCAGGTGTGGTGGCTCACACCTGTAATCCCAGCACTTTGGGAGGTCGAGGTGGGCAGATCACCTGAGGTTGGGAGTTCGAGACCAACCTGACCAACATGGAGGAACCATGTCTCTGCTAAAAATACAAAATTAGCAGGGTGTGGTGGCACGTGCCTGTAATCTCAGCTACTCGGGAGGCTGAGACAGGAGAATAGCTTGAACCCGGGAAGGCGGAGATTGCAGTGGCTGAGATCAGGCGGCTGCACGCTATCCTGGCCACAAAAGTGAAACTCTGTCTCTAAATAAATAAATGAATAGTCATTTGTGAGCCAGGCATGGTGGCTCATGCCTGTAATCCCAGCACTTTGGGAGGCGAGGCGGGTGGATCACTTGAGGTCAGAAGTTTGAGACCAGCCTGGCCAATATGGTGAAACCCCATCGCTACTAAAAATACAAAAAAATTAGCTGGACACGGTGGCGTGCACCTGTAATCCCAGCTACTCGGGAGGCTGAGGCAGGAAAATCGATTGAACCCGAGAGGCGGACATTGCAGTGAACTGAAATAGCACCACTGCACTATAGTCTAGGTGACAGAGCGAGACTCCATCTCAAAAAAACAAAAGTTGTTTGTGTAGTATCATATTTAGTGCCTTGCCTTTCTCAGTGAATGATACATCTTGGACATTCTTCCACATCACATAGCTCTCCCTCATTCTTCCACATCACATAGCTCTCCCTCATTCTTCCACATCACATAGCTCTCCCTCATTCTTCCACATCACATAGCTCTCCCTCATTCTTCCACATCACATAGCTCT